>PVKM010001171.1:0-83708 GCA_004027735.1 Carollia perspicillata
GAACCATGCCAGATCAAATACATTTTTATTTTAACTATGATTTTAGGAAACTATATGCTAGAAATGTAAAGAATATAAAGAATGGATCTTACTACTTTGTGGAAATCTGGATGATCATTCCCAAATAACCTTGTTTGTTTTTATATTCCCATTGAAAAGGTGGAAAGATACTGTGCTTAAAGTGTATCTGTACAGGGTGGGCAAAAGTAGGTTTACAGGTGCAATACAAAACAATGACACAATAATTAATTAAAATTCCCAGCTGGGTAGCTCATTTGGTTGGAGCATCATCCCCATGAGCCAAGGGTGCAGGTCCGATCTGTGGTTAGGGCACATAAGGGGATCAGTCAACGAACACAGAGGTGAGTGGAGTGGAGGTTGATGTTCCTTCCTTCCTCTCTCTCTCTCTCTCTCTCTCTCTCTCTCTCTCCCCCTCCCTCCCTCCCTCTCTCCCCTTCACCTCTCTCTCAAAAATCAATAAATAAACATTTAAAAATTAATAAATAATACAAGAATAAACTATTTCTCGTACTCACAACTGTACATCTACTTTTGCCCACCCCTCTATATTGGTGCCCAATACATATGTATGGAATGAATATCTCCATATTAATATGGTGATTAATATTAATACCATTGATTCATGCAATTCTATAATTATACTTGTTTCTTATTTGAATCTAATAGAACTCCCTCATTTTGATCTTCTGGAGTTATCTATTTTTCATTGGAGTTATCTATTTTTCATTACTCATGCTTTCCTACTTTTGATTAAAGGCAATATATATGCACATAGGTAAGCTTTCCATTATATTATCAGTTATCACTTGTTTGATAAAACTGTAAGGCATTGTACTTAGAAGTTTATATGAAATTCTCAATTCTCAGAATAACAGATGATGTCCCTGTTTTACAATTGTGGCCATTCAGGTGCGAAGTCCCAAAGTACCCTTCAAAGACTTTTAGGTAGCTGCAGCAGAAATGGAGGTTTGAATGGAAACATGGCTTAACACAGAGCCTGCACTCTCAGCCACGCGACATTGCCTCTGTTGGTTTTCATGATAAAACAAAGAAAAGGCTTGAAATGAGATGACTAAGTGGTCTGGTATCACCTCCATTTCCTCCTGCCCCTTTTGAAAATTCTGATGTCTTTCCATTCATTCCTTATTTGTTCATTGGTTCATCCCTTCAACTAATGTTCTATCAGCAGTGGATATAGCAGTCAAGAAAATAAAATAACACAACATTTCTGTCTCTGTGGAGTCCATATTCTAGAGGAAAAGAGAGGAAAAATATAAGGAAATAAAGAATATGTCCAAGGTCAAAGGTGGTACATGCTACCAAAAAAAATAAAGACAGCAATGAATTAAAAGTGATGGTGGGAGATATTATGTATTGGTTGGTCAGGGAAGCCTTTTTAGTAATGGGAGAGCAAGCCATGCAGATCTGTGAGGGAAAAGCACTCTAGGCAGAGGGAACAGTAAATGCAAACACTCAGAGGACAGAGTGTGCTTGAGTATTTCAGAAACGGCAGGGAGGCTAGTTTGCCTGAGCCAGAGGTAGGAGTGATGGAAGTGGAGGCCAATGAGATAGCAGAGGGGTTGGAACTTTGTGGGCCAAAGTATGGGTGGAGGTTTTTCCTTGTGAGATGGGAAGCCATGAGAGTGAATGAAACAGAAGAGTGGAATATACAGTCTTGTATTTTAGAAAGATCTTTCTGAATTGTGTGGGGAACAGGTTGGGTTTACTGTGACTAGAGGTAGAGACTTCCTACTAATGTAACAGATCAAGTGAGATGTGATAGTGGTCTGATAGTGTAACATGATCTAGTGATGAAAAGTGGGAGGATTCTGAATATATTTTGAAGGTTCAGCTGACAGGACTGGATGTAAGAAAAAAGACAAATTAAACAAAACTGTAAGGTTTTTGGCATGCGTAATCAACAAATAGCATTTAGTGAGATGTGTAGCCTTGTGTGTGATGAGCATGGGTGAGCTTTTTTGTTGGTGTGGGACTATGGGAGACTCAGGGCTCTGTTTTAAATATAGGAAGTTTGCAGTCTTCACCACCTAGGTCAGAGGTCTGCAAACTGTCCCTGAGCCCAATCTGCCTTCCTGATTGTCCTTGTAAGGCCCACAGACTCAGGATGGGTTTCACATTTTTAAAGGCTGAGAAATAACTAAGTACTAATTTGCGATTAAGTTGAATTTGTATGAAATTAAAGTTTCAGTATCCATGGATAAAGTTTTATTGTAACAAAGCCACACTCATTTGTCTGTTTTGTCCTTGGCTCCTTGGAGAACCAGGAGCAGACTCCTGTAGTTGCAACACAGACCATACGCAAAGCTGAACGTATTTATTACCAGGCCTTTTACAGATAACATTGCCAACCGCTAACCTTGATGGTCCACCAGAACAGAATGCTAGCTCGAACTGCAGGAAAGTTAGGCAGCAACTTCTGCATCATCCTCAATCGAGAAATGGCTTCATATTTGCTCACTTCTTTATAACCTTAATCATAAAAAACTTAACATGTGTGTGTCTTAATGGAAACATCAGTGCCTTAATCAAGAGCAGATTACGTATGGTGAGAAGAAATTTCTTCCAGGCCACAGAAGGAAAAAGTGTTCTATATGGAGATCTTTAGAATTCCCCAAAATGTTTCACATAGGGTTTGACTGATTTTGTCCAAGAAATGGAGGTCTTGGCCTCAGAGAGTTTATAATAAAACTATAGTGTGGTCACAGTAATCTCAGAGATTATATTGGATCAGCAGTAGAGTATAGGAAAGATTTTCTATCATCTTGGAATCTGCTAAGCAAAAAGGAGAAATTTTAATACTTCATTGTATTAAATTATAGAGTGATCTTCCTCTAACTCCTAACTAGAGTGAAGGAATTGATCCCATTTGCTTTTAGAAACCAGTGCAGTAGTATTGGTATTATTAAAAAAAGAAAAGACTTCCATTGTCCCAAACTAAATAAAAACAGGTCGATAATCTGGAAGACTGCAAGATGATCTTCCTTTTCCAAGAGCCGAGCTCAAGTAGTGTGTGTGCGTGTGAGAGAGAGCATGTTCGAGGACACGGGTACGTGCTGCAGTGTCTGATCAATTTCCTCTGAATTTCTTTCATCTTAGTTTTAGTTCTCTAGTTTTAGATGTATACAGTTGCTTTATGGGGACCCATGAAACACTTTAAAACATTCAACATGTGAAAAGATACTTTCTCTAAAACCTTTTATATCCAGTGGAGCTTTTCTTCCTTTCTAGAAAGACATGTGGCAGGAGAAATCACATCCCGGCAGGCAGTTAACATTGGCCCAGCTGCTTGGGCTGGGGTGGGACTCCTGTAAAGCCTCCTGAGTGTGTGAGAGCCCGTCTTCATGAACATGAGCCAGGGCTCGCTCTGTAGCAGGGCAAGTCTTCCTTCCGTAAGTTCTTTTTAACTTAAATAACAATTTCCATGAATTTTATGCTATTGAATCTGCTTCAAAGTACTCAGTTTGTAATTAAGATGTTTTGAAAGGACATAACGTGCTGTTTGCCTTTTGAATATCGGATGACAGGCAGTAGGAGAGGAAAACCGCGCAAACATGTGTCACCCAAGCTTTTGAATCTGCTTGCACCTTGGCAGTAATACATGAGACTGGACAAAATTAAATGCGTACACGCACACCCGTGGCTATAAGCTATAAAATACAAGGAAAGGACTTTGAGCTCCCAGTGATTTAGAGTGCAGGGCCATTTTGTCCTCATCATTTACATATAATGTGCAGCTCACATCATTATTATTATCAACCGTATCAGAAGCATCAGCATTTCTCTGTTATTCATTGAGTCACCATGTGGACATGGAACTTTGTCAGTTATCATACAGATTAATGCTTTCATCTTTTTATACTTATTTGGATGATCCTTTTGGATTGTAATTTTGATACAAGCAAAATATTATTAACATTTTATTGTTAATAACCCCATCAGTAACATCTGACAGTCATGTGGAGTTATGTTAGAAAAGTCAGGGGTTCCATTAACTAAATAGAATGCCACATAAAAATGCAGTAAATTTTAGAGCCTGCCCATACAGGTGATGGGATGGTTAATTTTCCAGGTCACTCGCTGGAACATAAACAGTATGCAATTGGCCTGTTTCACAGAGATAGATTATTATGTGGGCCGAAAACCTCCCACTGAATCCACTCTAGTAAATTCTTATGATCATCTGCTACATGAGCCTTAGTTTTCTGTATTTTCATGGCACTTCAGAAACTTTTGATCAATTATTCATGTGACTTGTAATGAAATTTTCAAAATGCAGCCAAGATTGCAATTTAGTCTTAATTTTCAAGTTGCTCTGGGATATTTATTTATTAACTTGTGAGGAAATGTTTAAAAGCCAGGATAGAACTTGGTACAGTCTTTTCTAGTGAAACTGTTCAAATAGTTGAAGCAGGGTTTTCTGCTGTATCTGTGTGAGCTTCTGTTCATCCAGATGCAGCTGCTAGTATCTGTGTGCATCGGCCGACTTGGACTGCAGGTCAGGAGCTTTTTCCGACAAATGATGTGCACTGTGCCCAATTATAGTTTAGACATAACACGTTCACAGAGGAGGAAGGGCCATAGTGGTCAAGAAAGCAAGAAAACCCGGTGTGCAGGGGCTGTTGACTGCAGCAAAGAGGATGTAATTTAGCATAACAACCTGGACTTTGCAATGCGATGTAATCATTTTAGGAGAATGGTGTTTCTGGGTTTGGTGGAGTGACTGTCACTTGACCCGTTCAGTCTAGTACTCTCGGGAATATAGATTTGCTTGGCAAGGTGATAGTGTAGCTGTGTGGCCCAAGAAAATTGGAATTAAATTTCAGATAAATATTAAGGTGTTATACTTGAGGACACAAGATACCCTACAGGAGCATCTCCCCTTAATTTAGCAAAACAGGAGGGAGAATTTTTCTCCTCATTTGGGTGAGCTATCTTGTCACTCTGTGATTTGCAAACCTCCATGGTTGGACGCCTGTGAGAATCGGGCCTCGGGGAGATCAGTGGTCTGATGGACACTGGAACAGAGAGACCAGGGATGTGGCTGGCACAGGTGAGACACCTCTGCAACCACCAGGAATGTTTGGAAATGAGGAAAACTGTATCCTGCCTGAGCACATAGGAGACACAGAGCTAATAATTTAGGTGTTGTCTGGTTGTGATTTAATTTCATAACTGAATATGGGGAAACTTGTTTGTTTTTGTTTGGTGGCAAACCTAGTACTGAAAGAATCTGTGATGAATTCACTAAGTCTTAACCGTTAAAGACTTTGGCACACATTTTATTGTTGTTCATAAATATGAAGTAATATCTTTCAAACTGATCCATCTGTGCAATTGTTTAACATTTTAGTAGGAAAACTTCTGACAGCTGCAATATTAGAGAATATTTTTCTCTTTTGTTGGTAATTGAGTTCAAAAGTCAACTTTCTTCATATTTCAGGAAATAGGAAAGGACTTGAAAGATTATTGTTGCTATTTAATTTCTAATGTTAAGAGTCATTCACGGTGTCTGTTTTAAAAAGCTGGGACATATGTCGGATGAATTATTACATATTTTAAAAAGCCATTGAAAGATGAAGAAGGGTAGTGGTAAACTATGTAAATGTCTTAAAGAAAATTTGCAAAGTTTTCTGATATACAAGCTAGAATCCTAAGATAATTTTAGTTGTGAAAGTTATTTGTTGACTTGCTTGTGTTCAACACTTTTCTAGTCTATATTATAAATATCAAACTTTTTCCTGTGCCTCTTAATGTTAAATTAATAATGCTAAGTTCTGTTTAATAAGAACAGAGCTAGTTAGATGTTTTTTAATCTAAAAAATGACATTCTGCAATTATAAAGTACAGTTTTAGATTTCTATTTTATCATTTTACATAACAAGCTCTAGTCATTTTAATTCTCTCTTTGTATATATACATACATTTAAAATAATTTTGTCAAAATGAATTATTTTAAAATTTACTGAAAAATATCTAGTTGATAATAAACATTAAATATTGCACCCAACAAAAGTGAGAAGAGCAATCTCAGAAAACAGGATTTCTTATCTTTAGGGATTTGATAAGATTATGCTAAATATAACAAAATTCAATGAGCAAAAAGAAACCCAACACTGCACTCTAAAATTATTCTGTAAAATACACCTTCTTTATTAAGCAGGGAATGACTATCAGATAAATGATAACATATTTGGTGCATGAACATTTTTACCTATAGAACATTTTAGCAATGAGAGGCATCAGGGATTTTAGGTAGTTAGAAATCAAGTAAGAAAATACTTAAGTGGAAAAACTAGGTGCAATCTGAGATCTGCTGGGATTTCACTATTACCATCTCGTTTTGAAAACTGAGCTGTGGAAGAACACAGTCTGCCAGTTCAGTGAGTGACATGCCAGTGGTTTGCTCTCAGTGCTGTGAGAGTTTCGGGGTCACCCTCAGATCTGGTTTGTGGTAGGTGCGTTTAGAGAATCAGAAATACTTCTGACTTAGCAAGCCCAAGGAGCTTGGTGCATCTAAATAATGAAACCTGATGACTCAAGCCCACTAATTCTTGATTTGCATTTCACTCGGGGTATAGGCATTTGCTTTAATTATCCGGGGTTTTACTTCCTGTGTAAAAACATTTGACAGCACTAGGAAATCATCTGCTTTTCTTAAGTATCATCGTTGAACCCGAATAAATGATTGTAGTTTATTAAAGAGACACCTTTTCTAGCCCTTAGGTAATGTTATGATAACTGTAAAAGCAAACACTTACAGAGCACTTTACCCTTTACCTGATCCATGTGATAGGAAACTGGAAAGTTCTATTACATCCTCTGGGATCCAAGGGACAGAAGAGTAACAGAACTTACCCAACTGCACGTGGCTAGTTAAGGTAGAGAGCCAGGCTTTGTACCAAGCAGTGTAGCTCCAAAGCCTGTGCTCTCAGTTCCTCTACCCTAGGGTCTCTCTAATCTATCAAGTATATGCATCTACACAGCGACCTACAGGCATGTGGTATACATGTAAAAACAGGTATCTACTTTATGTATATTAAGTATTTCATGCATTATTTTTTAAATTAGTTAAACAACTTCTACCATAGGGGATGTATATATTCTGCACAGAACCTACAGCCATCCAATAATAAGCACATGTTCCTTATTTTTTCCTCATTGTTTTTCTCTCTTTAAAGTCAGTTTTAGAGAAGGGACCATGTTGAATATTTACTCTGTTCCCCCTAGGATGTAGTCTGTTTCTGTGAACACTTTGCAGCTCCGTAAGTACTGTATGTGCTGATGTCCTAGTGGCCAGACTCTAAATCTGTAGAGAGATTGTCCTGCCTGTGTAACTCCCGGTGCCCAACACATAACAAACACAGCCTCCGGACACCCCTGCTTTCCACTGTTCATGGGTCTTAGAGACATTTCGGGTGATTCTGCCCTGTACTTCATTTCTCAGTATGTTTCTTACCTCTCTGCACCGGGCCACTTGTTCACTTTTTTTGTTGATGGCTCTCATATTCACTGTCAGATCTGATGTTAGATCGCAAGCCGCTGGTCCTTTGTTCTGAGCTTAGCGATGACATAAATGATTGGCACTTGGCCTTTAGGATTTACTTGTTTCTATTTGTCAGGAGGGTCCTTCCCCATTTGCTGCTGCTACATCCCAGGCCACCGAAGATACTCGGTGCAGCTACCATTTGCCGGCGACTGCTCCTGGGCCTTTTATTTCATGCTCTGGGATGTTCTCATAGTTTTATGTCTCTTCACGCTGCCTCAGCTTACACATCCCCTCTCACGCTGTTCGCTCTCAGATCCGCTTTCATGCCTTTGACGTCTAAGATGTATCTTTTCAAGTCCTTTTGTTTTCCATGTTTTATTTTTCTTAGCCGCTCCTTGATCTATTTCACATCTCTTACTTGCATACCTCCCTACTTAAAAGTATAACTAACACATATAGACTTCTAGGGAAAAACTAATGTAACAAAAGACAAATGATCTAAGTCTCTTTTTTTGGTTAAGATCTTAAGTATATAGCATAACTATGTAACAAGCACATTTTAAAACCTTAGTTTCAAGAAGTTAGAATATAGAATAAGTCAACTGAGCAAAGTATAAGGAACTCGAGAAGTACCCAAGTTTCTGTAACTTTTGAGAGGAAAAAGTCAGTTTCACATTCTGTTTCTGATTTTTAGTAAGGAAGTAAATTAGCATTCCACTAGCCAACCCTCAAATTTTCTGTGTAACTAAATGTAGCGTCGGCATTATATTTGTGACAATCCACTAAAACTCAGGATAAACTGTGTGACTTCAAAATTGTCAAAAATTACTGCTGTCCATGTCCTAGTGGCTCTAAATGGATAATTAGAGAAGCTGAGAAGTCAGCTATAGGGGATGAAGTTTAGGGAAGAAAAGAATATTTAGTCCAAGGTGAAAAAACAGTCACCCTATACTTCAGTGTTTTGGAATGGGGGAGTAGTTTGAGGAAGATTAAAATGAATCCACAACACTTTTGTAAATAGCAACATGAAACAAATATAAAAAAGCTTTTTTGTACCCCAAGTAACCTGTGTACGGTCATAAAATAGGCACAATTTGTATGTTGCAATTGTATGTGGCCAGTGGAGTTGAATGCTAGACCATCATTATGGGCATTCCGTGTGTGGTTTTGCTGAACATTAATTTGAAAAATACCTAATAGGTACCAGGTGCTCCCTGTTTTCTAGGCACTGCAGTGGGAGCTGGACAGTCAGTAGAGTTCAGTGGTTAGGGGCATGGGCACTGGAATATAACCATTAATCTTCAAGTCCTCTGTAATTTATTTAAGCTCTTGTGATTTTGACCATTTGCTTCACTTTTCTGAGCCTCATGCAGGAAATGAAAGTAATGTGTCCCTTCATTGAACATGCCCTTCAGTCTCACACTCTAACTGAAATCCAACTTTGCCCTGAGTACACCTCTCTTCCATGGAGCCCTCTCGCCCATATGCCTCACTATCTGTAGGTGGGAATGTGTCCTCTGTGGTCCTTACAACCGCTTTGAGATCTTCCTCCTGTCTTTCTCCCTAAGCCCCTCCAAGCGTGGATTTTGTGCCAAAATACTAGCACGCCCATCACTTTGCTCACTGCAATCATCCAGATTACTTTCCTTCATGTCTTTTTTTTAAAGATTTTATTTATTTATCTTTAGAGGGGAAGGGAAGGAGAGAGGGAGAGAAATATCAATGTGTGGTTGCCTCTCCTGTGTCCCCTGCTGGAAACTGGCCTGCAACCCAGGCATAAGCCCTGACTGGGAATCGAACTGCAGTTGTTTGGTTCACAGGCCCATGCTCAGTCCACTGATCTACACCAGCTATGGCCTCCTTCATGTCTTGAAGTTGCTACTCCTGGGTCAGTGTCCCTCTCTCATGTCACCACACACGTTAAAATTGGTGATTTTAATTAGAAGATGATCCTCCTAATCCCCTAGCTTTGCCCTCCTGAAGTCTGGCTTCCTATCTGGCCTCATCTACACACTTCTGCAGTCATATCATGACCTGTACTACATAATATGGTAGCCATTAACCACACGTGACTATTAAATTTAAAAAATTAGAAATTAAGTCCTTCAGTTGTCTTGCTACATATCAAATTCTCAATAGGCACATGGAGCTAGTTGGCCACCACATTTGACAGCTCAGAACATGTCTGTCATTGCACAAGGCACTGCTAGATAGTGTTGCTTCCTACACCCCTTCATTGCCTGTAAGTGAAATCCCTCCATAATCTCATATTTGTAGCTTCCATGTTCCGAACCTTACTTTCTATCTTCCCAGCTCGCTGCCTTTAGTTGCCTGAATCAAATAATCTTGATACCTCCTGGACACATGGTTCATCAATCCTAGCATTTTTTCCATACTCCTTAACCCCCTTCATGCTCTTACTAGTATCATTAACCATCTTAAGTCTTATGATCAAATGTTATAATTTGAACATCACTTTCTCCCCTCAATTCCCTTCCCCTTTCTCATTTCCTTTTATTCTTGAAGCTAAAATGTAATCTTGGTTAAATTAAAAACCTATAAACTTGTGTATACCACAGAAGCTGTAAGTAGCTGAAGAATATTCCACAATTCTGTCTGGCCTAATTTTATACCCAGTCCTCTAATACAAAGAGATGAATAGGGATGTCTTTGAGATTGCATAATTTCTATCGATTGCTCTTCTAGTTCACTTAGGCTTTCTTCAGCATTCTTCAAATTGATCTTAATCTTATTTGATAACATTTCACATGAATATTATACTTTTCTCAAATTTTCATTTAGTTCTTTTGTCAGTTTTGTATTTCTCTGGAGATTGCTCATCTGTTCATTCTTTATGTCCATATTTTCCTCAGACTCTGGAATTTATTTATAGCAGCTCTTTTAAAATCCTTGTCTACTAATTTCAAATCCAAGTCATCTCAGAACTGTTTTAATTGTGTGCTTTCTTTTCTTAAGTATTATGGTTGGTTTGCATGCCAAGGTAGTTGTAACTCCTCCCCATTCATATTATCAAAAGATAATAGGAGTATGTTCTAGGGGATCTTGACTATCTTCCCTTGTGCAGGTTGTTGAGTTTTGAAGTCCGCACATTGAGTTACTTGCAGACTTTTTTTTTAAACTGACAGATGTGGCTTTGGCTTTGTTGCTTCTGTCCTCTATTGTTTTTATCCCGTTTTACCATATCAGTTTCAGTGAGACCACCATGCTGTTTTTGAGACCCACCACCAATAAAGATACCTGGGTAATGGGGAAGTACCCTTAGATGTCTTTCTTCTCTTTAGGATTACAGTATTCTGCAATTTTCTGTGTAGTGTCTGATATATATTTATCTAGTTGGGTCTGTTATATTTTCTCTAGTTTTATAATCATTTAGAGCAGTGAACCAAGTCCAGTATTAGTGACTTTGTCATGGATAAAAGTAGAAGTATGTTCCATCTTGTTTTCCTTTTCAAAGTGCTTTATTTTGAAGTTACTACACATACAGAAATGAACATAAATTACAGTGTACAACGTACTGTTCAATAGAAAAAATATCACAAACTTCTACAGAGTTTGGGAATAGAGCATTTTCACTAGTGTGTAAATGTGTCCCCATACCTGTATATCCCTTCACGATCTAACCCTGTTCCTCTTCCCCAAATTTTATCACTATTTCCATGGTGTGGTGATCACTACTTTTATAGTCTTTATAATTTTACCATGTCAGTTGACATTGCTAAAGACTGAGATTTAGTTTTCCCTTTTGTGAATTATAAAAATAGAACAAAACACATAGTAAATGTGCTTTTATGACTACTTTCCTTTGGTTAACATTATGTTTAATGAGATTTATCTATGTCACTGAATGTAACTATAATTTACTCACATTTGTCCATTTATCACTTCAACTCCAATCATTCTTTTTCCTTGCCATTTCTCTTAAACTCTTCTTGTTCTAGCAGCCTGTGAGCTTCATCAAACATGGACCATTTCTCTTTTCAGTTTAAAGCACTGGACCCTCTAAATTTTGCCCTCTTCACTCCATTGTCAACTCATTAATGTAGCCCTTAGGCCCTTAGGCACAACGTACCCACAGAAACTAAGAGAATGTGTGTGTGGATCACTGTGTATATATACAAATGTAGTGTACATGTCTACCATAGATATTCTGAGATGTGCCCATGTCTTCCACCTAACCACTGGACAGCCATTTCAGAAAAATTAAAGATTTGGTTCTTGTCTCTAAAATAGATTCTAGGAAGAAAAGGATGTGAAAAGCATCTGTCTGTCCTTTACAAAAGTTAATGAGAAAGGCAATCTCTGGTCATTGGCTCCGCGAAATTTCAGTTTAGACACGAATGGATTAAAGACTTCAGGGATGAGGGCATTTTTAAACATGTTCACGACTGTGGGACTTTTTATATCTTTCATTGTAGTAGGAAACTGATCATCTGGGAGAGGCATTAAATGAAATAAAATCTTTCCTTTTATTGCTAGGAAAGATGTACTTCTTTAATTTCCTCAGATGTAAGACTATCTTTGAAGTCTTATCTTATGTGCCACAGCATATTTTTTGAATTATCCAAAAGGGTCCTGTTCCTATTCTCATTTTAGTTATTAGCCTGGAAATTGCTACCATTCTGGGATCTCTGTGACATTTCTATATTATAGCCAAACCCAAGAGCCAATTTACTTATTAGTGGCAAGTGACTGAAGAGACCGTAAAGTCAGATAGTTTTACATTAGGTTTGGGATTGGTGCCCATAATTACCACTTATATGCAAGAACTCCTTCAAAGCCTTGCAGCTACTCTTCTGAAAATTAGGTAAAATCACCATTTTTCCTTGAATTACCTAGATAAATTTTCTTCTTTAAAAAGTACATTGAGTACATCAATTATCCTGATAACAGTTTAAAATTTTTCATCTTGTTAGACGAAAAGAAACTTTCTTACTCAAGGCAGTTTTGCCATGTGTACTTATGAACTCCTGAGAGTATGTCTAATTACAAAAAAATTACTGAGATTTCCTCTCTGCTCTGGTCCCACTGAATAAGATGAGCGTGTTTCAAATCCTGTAAATGTGAAAAGGTGGTGACTCCACATCTCCGGGGCACACGATGAGGTCCTGGATGGCTACACTTGTTTTGCATGCCGTATGCTGTGACACCGCATGTTCCCACTCCACCGCCGTGCTCAGGACCCTGTGGAGAGGATTACGGTCCCTTCTCTTAATCTACTGGAGTGTGCTTTGCAGTCACTGGGCCGCCAGATAAGCTGGAGAAATATGCCATGTGTTCGCATGGCCCATTTCAAATGCCTGTATTTTTATGAGTTCAAATGTGTCTTAAAGGAATGGAGGTCCCACATCTGTGACAGGGAGGTCAAGGGATTATTGAGTGATGCAGGAAGGCAGACTGAACAACTTGTCAGTCTAAGAAACACTGATGAAAAGACTGTTTGGTTTTTGGTGATGAGATAATAAATAGTCCAAGGACAAGAAAACACCCATGTAACTGTAAAGCATGATCAAAACCTGACTGAATGTGAATAGAACTCCTCTGCCTTCACACCTCCCTTACACCGGCTTCGCACAGTAGTGATTCTGTGTATGCGTACCGGTAGTTACAATAACTCTGTGGACTTAGTTCGTGCTCAGGAACATGATAATTATGTATACGAAAGATGACTGAGCAGATAAAATGATTAATTTCATAGTTTTCCCATAGCTTTAAGCTGGGGTATGTTCTTCCAAGGGGTTAAGTAGGGTTGAGGGTCAAAGATTTGAAGTCAAAGTATGAGAATGACAGATGACTATGTTCCTGAAATCTACTCTTTGCTTTTTCTTAAAGAATCCCTATTTTATTCACAGTGGTAATGTTCCCATTTCAATCGTTCTTGCATGTAGGCCTGGCCCTGTGACTCTTGAGCAATAAGAGATAACAGATTTAGTCAATGTGAGGTATTATTTAAGAATTCTAGGCATTCTTCAGAAGTGAGATGACTTATTCAAAATATATGTCCTTTATGAATGCCTCTCCTACCCCTTTCCCATCTATATGATACCTGGTGCTGCAGTAGCTGGTGTGAAACATGCTTCGTTGTAAGAATGAAAGACCTGTGCAAAGAGAATGGAGGAGGGATGTGGACGGAGCCCAGGTCCTGGGTGTGTTTATAGATACAGTGCCTGCTCAGGACTGTCAATCAGTCTTGGCTCTTTTTTTTTTTTCTTTGTAGTGTCAGGGAATAAACAAAACCTACTGATTCTGTTGGATTCCCCTGTTCTAGCAACCAAATCTAATCCCAAATTATATATGCTAAAGTAGAGAAAGACAATGAGAAGTGCAGAGAAAACTTTGAGCTGAAGGGTTGGGTATCATATTTGATGATATATTTACATGGCAATTTTGGCACTCACATCAATGTTAGAAAGTAATTCACATAGTCCTAACTCCAGTTTTCTTAAGTGACAGCTCACAAAACTACCCTTACAGATTATTGTGGCGTTTCTGCTCTAGGCTGTTTATGTTCATAAGCCTGGCCATTGGTGGGGGAGGGAGAGGGAAGAGCTATCCTTATTCTTCTATAGCTGTGTTATGGAAAATTGTCAAACCAAAATGTTTGAAATATCTTATTATAAAATTAAAAACTTGCAATAACTTTTCCAAGGTCAGTTAAGAAGCTGCAACTAAATATGCAATCTTTGGATACTGGATTTGGTCTTAATTAGATATGTTCATGAATTATGATGTCATTTCTTATCTGCAGTAGATTTTGAATCAAATATAAAATTGCGTTTTAGACTTTCCTTCTATTGGTTATGTATTCTGTACTTTACTTGAGTTTATGTACGTGTGCACATTGAGGTTGTATTATCTGTCATAGCTTTTGTCATATGTGCTGCTTCTGTCTTTAATATACAAGGGTGGACTAAAGTAGGTTAATAATGATAATAATACAATAATTAATAAATAATAATACAAGAATAAACTCTGTTTGGCATATGCACAGCTGTAAACCTACTTTTGCCTAGTCCTGTATATGGGGGTGCTTAAAACATTCCAAGCCATTTTGGAGGTAACTATTATGTGCTTAAAAATATTTCCTTCCAAGTAATTTGGCGGAGTAATGAAATATGAAGGATGTCTGAATAGGCCACCCTCTAAAATGACATTGTCTTTGGCTTTTCAAGATGAAAGATGCCTGGAGAGAAATGATTACGAGTTCACTGATCAGGACACTGTGGCCATGGGGGTTAAGTGGCACGCCCAGTGTAACTCAGTTACCTGTAGAGCCATGGGCTAGAGCTCAGGTTTCCTGCAGACACACGGGGGAAGCCAACGGCACTGTGGGAGCCGGAAGGCATGATTGTGTTTTTGCACTGAAGAATTTTATTACCTTCAGCAAATTATGTAACATTACTTAGCCTCAGTGATATTAACAATATACCAATGGGATAAGTGTGAATAAAACATGAAAAAAGTTTACCATGTTTGTTGTTACCATACTATTTCCATTACACATTTGAGTGTTAGTTGCTGGATATTTTCTGAGGTGAAATTAGGTGGCATTGTTGGGAGGAAGAATTTGACAGACTTTTTTTTTTTGCATATTATGAATTGCTGTCTAGAAATGAACAAACCCTTTTATTTTTTTATTTTATTATTTCAGATTAAGTTTATTGGGGTGATACTGGTCAGTAAGATTCTATAGGTTTCAAGTATGCTTGTACACAATGCAAAGTCCTGAGCCACAGGAGAAGAAGAAACACTGCCGTTCCGGACAACATGCATGGATCTTGAGAACATCGTGCTGAGCAAAATAAGACAGAAAAAGTTAAGAACTGTATGATTTCACTCATCTGTAGGATATAAAATAAGCCCGTTTACCTTGTTTTTAGAATTCAATTCAATTTTTCCTAATTTTAGATAAACAAAATGAAACATGATTAATCAATACTGTTAGTGTTGTGCATTCTTTAGAACCATGTAGTATTTAACTGTACTGCTTATGTGTAGGGCTGTTTTACTATTTTGAAATGAGAAAGCTCTGTCTGGGACATATTTGTATCCTTATAAAAAAAACCCAAGCTACTTAGCTATAGGTCGTAGGGCCAAAGTCTACCTATAATTTCTTTCCCTTAGAAATTCAGTGTCTGTGTTCTTACATTTTATCAAGTCCACTAAGCATCCCACAGTTAAGAACTGACTTTATGTCGGTGCACTGGGCCTGAAAGCCCAAAGCAGACAACAAATATTTTTGAGCCCTTAATGGCAGACTGTGATCATGCTGAGAATATATAGATGAGGGAAGTAGTCTTGGATCTCACTGATCTCAGAGCTTATTCAGGTGACTGAATAATTAGGCAGCACGTGTTCAGTCTGCTGATGGAGCACGTGCTTGGGAGCACACAGGAATGCCCCGCACAGAATGGCCATGTCCAGGCCTGGCTTTTGGGAGGAAGTGGGTGTAGCTAGGGGCATGGTCCACCACTGGAGGAGAAGGCTGCTCTCTCAGGCAGTGGGCAGCATCCGTAAGAACAACAGCTTGAGGGAGGAGGCGGGTTGAAACTGCTTAGAAGTAGAATTGCTGGGTCTTATGGTAGTTCTATTTTAACTTTTTAAAATTTTAATTGTTGTTCAAGTACAGTTGTCTGTCTTTTACTCCCATCCCAGTCCACCCCTGCAGTGCTCCCCACCTCCCTCCCATTTTATTTTAACTTTTTTTGAGGAATCCCCATATTATTATTTTTGTAGTGGTTACGTGAATTTACATCCCCACCAAGTGTACATGAGTGTTCCTTTTTCTCCACATCTGCACTGGTACTTGTTATTTCATGTCTCTTGATGACAGCTATTCTAACAGATAGGGGGAGGCATTGTGGTTTTGATTTGTCTTTCCCTGATGATTAGGGAAGTTGAGCACCTTTTTCCATGTACCACTTCACCACTGGTTGTTCGGGGACAATGTCTATACAGAGTCACTGCCCACTTTTCAGCTGATTGTTTTTTTGTTACTGAATCGTATGAATTCTTTGTATATTTTGGAGATATGTATAATTTTTATCTGCAATTAGCCACTGTCTTCTCCCATTCTGTAGGTTGCCTTTTCATTTCATCGATGATTTTCTTTGCTGTGCAAAAGCTCCTTAGTTTGATGCAGTCCCACGTGTTTTTCATTTTGTTGCCCTTTGGTCTCAGAACAGTAGTGTTAACACTAGTGCATCTGTGGCCTGTTTTGGGTAGTGTGGACATTTTAACTGTGTTAACTGTTTTAATCCATAACCATGTATGTCTTCTTCAGTTTCTTTCATCAATGTCTCATACTTTTCAGGGTACAAATCTTCCACCTCTTTGGTTATGTTCATTCTTTGGCATTGTTTCCTTAGCATTTGGCATTTTTTTCTTAGTTTGATGCTAGTGTATAGAAACATAACTTATTTTTGTATCTTGGTTTTATATCCTCCAACTTTATAGAATTCATTTATTTCCAACAGATTTTTGTTGGATTCTTTAGGGTTTTCTATATATAATATCATGTCTATTGCAAATAGAGACAGCTTTAATTCTTTTCTGACTTGGATGCCTTTTGTTTCTTTTTTCTGGCCTAATTGCTCTGGTGAGGAATTCCAATACTATTGATATGGACATAGGGAGATGCCCATACGGAAGTTAATTCAGTATATCAAGTGAATTAGGATTTTATGAGTTGTTGACTTTAAAAAAAGCTTATATATCATGGAAATTCTTTTAAAGAATTCAGACGAAATTGGTAACTGTGGTTAATTTGTGAGGGCTGGAATATAGGGGCAAAGAGGGAGGGGAGAATAATTTTATTATTTGAAATATTTTGTTATATGTTTATTTTATAATGCACATAAAAAAAGAGTAAATAGTGACAAAACAAAGTGGCCTATAAAACTATTCAGTGTTTTATTTTCTGGGACACATTAATATAAAAAATTAGATTATTTAAATCCAGAAATCTTTATTTAGCCAATTTTTATGTTATACTCAACTAAGTAACATGAACAGATAATAAAAGCACTGAGCTGGCAGTCAGAAAATTCTCTAAATCAATCTGTGTTCAAATTTTCTAATTTTCTTAAGATACTTTTCCTTAAAGTAATGACCTTAAAACTTTAGCTACTTCTTGTATTTTTTTTCCTTAAGCGTTTTTCAGTTACTTAGGGGAATTTTTCATGCATGGATTAGATTGGTTGTGGAAAAGATTCTTGGCAATACACTTTGCGAGCATAATTAAACAGTGAATATAGGAGCAGTACAAGTGATTCCTCAAATATTTATAACATACAGACTATTCCTTTTTTAGATGATATAATTTTATAAAACAGGTTATCACGACACAAGCAAAAATGCCTGTATTCCATTCCCTTGAAAGGAAATTCATTTTCCGCATAATCACAATAATTTTTTTGAAATCAGTACGGTTGCACTTACACTTACACAGTCAGTGTAAGACTGTGTGCAGTTGAGACCTCTCTTCTGCCTTTGGAGGTCCCATTTCCACAGGCCCGTGGAACCGTGCCCTATGTAACACTAGTTCGCTAACATTTAATTTGTATAAATTGCAGTTTCCTTAGTAGTGAAAAAGAACTCAGTTACTTTGCTGATTGCCTCTAATGTCACCTTCCCACAAATCTCATAAATGTGAATGTGAGGTCTGTGCGGCCCACGTCCATAGTTCAGCTTTATTTTTAAAGCCATATGTTAAAACATGTGCTCAATAATTTCATAGAAAATTATATATCTTAATTTATTGATACTGGAAAAAGTAAAGCACATTATAAATCACTTACTGTGCATCCATTAGGAAGAATAGAGGCTATTTTCCGGGTCAGATCAAATATTGATAGTATTATCACCTAAAATAATGGCCTAGGTAATAAATTATGGACTTTATAAATCAACGGCTTAAGCATATTCTATAGATTTTCTTGATCAATAAAAAATGATTTGTATAAATATTTGAATTTAATTTAGTGTTCTATATTTGTACTGCCATGAAAAACATCCCAATAAATTATGATTTCCTGTAAACAATTATACACTGATTTCATAATTATTTATTGAAACAATAATTTTTTTATACTATACTTTTTTTTAAAGATTTTATTTATTTATCTTTAGAGGGGAAGTGAAGGAGAGAGGGAGAGAAATATCAATGTATGGTTGCCTCTGGTGAGTCCCCTGCTGGGAACTGGCCTGCAACCCAGGCATGTGCCCTGACTGGGAATCGAACCATGGTTGTTTGGTTCGCAGGCCCGTGCTCAATCCACTGAACTACGCCAGCCAGGGCGAAACAATAATTCTTGAAGTAGTCTAATAGTAATATCTGATGTATTGTTAAAAACAATGTTATTTTACTCTTATTTAATATTTACTCTAATATTGACTTGGGGGCAACTGTAACTTCTATGAATTTAAAACTTAATTGACATTAAAAATTATGCAGTTAAAGAAGTTTATAATGTTCAAATGCTATGTACAGTATTGTGCATCAATTGGACTGATATAAAATTAAGTTAATCATTTACAAAATATCTTAAATATTTAAAAGCCTATCAAATAGGGGATACTAATATCATTTATTAAACTCTTCCTCATCCTTATAAGACTTACAGTTTTTTCATTGCTTTTTAGAAAGAAAGGAAAAGGGGGGAGAGAGAGAAACATTGATTGGTTGTCTCTTGCAGGCTTCCCCACTGGGGATCAAACCTGCAATCTAGGTATGTGCCCTGACAGGGAATCGAACCCATGACCTTTTGGTGTATGGGACAATGCTCCAACCAACAGAGCTGTACTGGCCAGGGCCATATACCTAATTCTATTTATAATAGACCAAGGTTAGTAAAATTTAAAAACCATAGTGTAATTATTCTTATAATAACAGGAAATAAAACTTATTTTTCTCTAATGCCTGGAATAAATTGTTCAGTGATCTATTTATTAGGATATACTTTAATCACATATCAACTTTCATTTGATTATTGAATGCCTACTTAAAACTTTTAACATATGGGTGTCTATAACAACTCTAAACATTACAAGTGTTTTCTTTGTAAATATTTCTTTTATAAGAAAGCACTCAGTTTAGGGTTCATTTTTTTCTTTCTCTGGTATATTTTCAATATACTTGTAATTTATTGTAATATTTTTAGAAATCATCATACCTTCTTTCCAACTCAATTTTGTGGAATATTTTCACCTTAGCACTTAAACACTATTTAACATTGCAAAACACATTACAACTTTTCAAACTTAAATGAATAATGATTTTATTTTCTTTAAAGTCCTTAAAAAAAGGTTGCTCGTCATTTGTAGAAAATAGATATTATAAAATAATTCTAATGGCTTACAAAGAGTTAAGTACTTTATTGTATTGAGCAGCTAACAAATTTAGCAGCTAACCAATTCAGGAACTTTGTTTCTAACTGTGAAATGATATTAATGGTTGATTAAATGTAATCTAGTCATCTAAGAAAGAAAGCTAAGAACATACCACATATTTTTTTTATTCTTATTTGTAGTTTGGTTGTTTTATCACTGTTCCTTATTTTTAATTTTTTAAAATCTTTTCTGAAATGAATAGAAAAGTTTTCTGTGTTCAACTTAGAATTTCCCTAGCTCATTCTCATCTAATTATCTTTAGCTTTTTTGTATTCATTAATCAATCTGAACTCTTTCAAAGATTTGTTGAATGAGTAGAAAATACGATCCTCAGTGTTACAAACCTGCTTTACCATAAAGCCATACATGGATGGAACCCTGGTTAATTCAAATTTATAAAAAAATAGCTGAATTGCAGAAGTGCTTAATGTTTATTAATTTATTTTAAGTCACGAATACATTAAAATAATGGCATGTGCTAAATTCTAGCTAGTGAATTGCCTTGGGAATGTATTGTGAACAAATGTGGAACTTCAGAGAAATTGTGCCTTTGTAAAGCATATGGAGATTGGTAAGTAAATGCAATTATATGAATGCTAAAAGTTTAAAAAGTTTAAAATTATGTGTGTTAGAGTCAGACATCTTGGATTGAATTCATAGCTCCAATATTCAGAGACTCTTAAGGGTAAATTCCTAATCTCTTTAATTTTTGTCTTCCTCACATGAAAAAATATTTAACCTTAGAGAACTACTACAAATAATGACATAAAATACTTAGCAGATAAAGGAGTGCTTCCTGTATTTGATACTCCTCCTCACTCTAATGATACAGAGAAGCAGAATAGACACAATTCTTGTTCATTAAAATTTGTTCATACTAAAATTTTACTATAGATACTAGGATAATTTTGCAAGTGAGTGCAATGTAACCTTTAAGAATCAGATAATTCCTATATAATTTAATATATTCTAGGCCATAGAAGCTTAATTCTTGAGGCTTATGAAAGTATTAAAATTAAATATAAAAATTAAAATAAATTTAACTTATTTCTGTAGATATATAATTTTAAAGAAACATAAAATAGAATCTACTGTTTTGAGTTCTGGCTCTATTTTGTTACTAACATGGACCTGAACTTCTAAAGTAGACTTTATCATTTGATATAAATTTAGGTTAGAACTGCCAATGATATTTTGTATCTACATATATAAAATATCCATTTAGAATAATATAAATTTTAGCAAAAAAGGGTATTTTCTATTGTTTATTAATAAGGATCATAATTTATTAGTATACAAAACCTCTATGCTTTTTTTCCTATGCTTTTTATGTGCTTTAAATCAGTTAACAATTCCAACAACTAAATGTAAGATTCCTGGTATTAGCTTGGTTTTAAAGATGATGCATGGAGATATTCAAGTTTCAGAAACAGGCAGTATGCCATTATAGACTGAAGTTTTTAACTTCTTACATTTGCTTTGGAACTACTTATATAAAACAGCCACGTTAATAACACACACACACACACACACGTACGTCTTTAAGTGCAACCTGAAACCTCATTTCAAAAAACTGTAACTTTTTTTTAAATGCTGAACTTAAGATTTAATGTAACTCTTATTTGGAGAAGATATTGCTTGTATTCATTTTACATAAATTCTAAAAACTGTCAGCTAATTATAACAATGCTATCTTCTCTAAGCATTTCTTTATTTTAGAAGATACAATCTCAAAATATTTTTCTTCTAGTAGTTTCCTTAGCATTATCAAGCTATTGTTTTGGCATTTTAACTATTAAGTGTCAGTAAAAAGATACCTAAATTTGTAATGCTTTCATCTATCCTCCTTTGTGAGAAGTTTTGCCACAAGACTGAGCATTTTCAACTGTTTGACTCAGTTGAAAATGCTATGAAAATATTTTCAATAGCATTAGAAAAAATATTTATACATTAAGAAATGATTATATACACTGACATAGTATTTTGTGGAGGAAATCAGACTATTGTAAAATCCATATACACACATATGTATGTTATAGGTGTAAGCAGTACACATCTTAAAATATCACTTAAGAGCTCTGTGTGTATTGCCCTTAAGTTTATAACTTAAGACAGATACAAAAAGAGCAATTTATGAAAACATCTATGAGTGGGTCAAATATATTTTCAACTACTATAAAAAGAACTTGAGCAAATATTATTTGAAGAAATAAAGATGAAATAAAACATTACAGAAAGCTTGAGATCAACTTGAGAGTTCATGTTCTCTTAAATCTAGGGGAGAATTTGAAAATAATTATACTTATGCTGTGGAACAAATTTTTCAAAAATCCTTGGAAGCAAGTAAAAGCAAAACAGCTGTCCCAGAATGAAAAGGGCAGAGTGATGTGCTGGAGAATAACATTCTCATAGTGAGATATATGAGCAGATTTCTCAGCCGTATGTCATATTAGGAAAACAAGAAGCATGTTTTAATGTGATATTAGTAATTTGGATGCAGGAGGTATAGTCCTTGTGTGGTGCATGCAGTTAAAATATTCTATTTCATGAGTGTCAAACTGATTTTAATGTCTGAAGCTGCTATGTTGCTAAGATTAACTGATGCATCTGGGCAATCCACAGTGAATCACCAGTGCAGAGACATTTTTCTACAGCTGAGAGACTAAGACTCATTTTCAATATTATAATACTTAACCTAAATACATTTATTTCTTAAATGTCTGGCTTCTAAATTCTAAAAGTAAGAGAAATTACATCATTCTATTTCCCTGGAGTTACAGATAACATAGGGTAATGATTTGGGACCTGGTTAAATTGTGGGTTTTATTAAACAAAACATTGATTAAGTAAGCCACAGAAGCTTAGATGTTTAAGGCATACTTTAATTGTGAATTTTGTGAATTCGCCGATACTGCTGAACAATACTGCTTTATTTTATAGTATATTTTGAAGCCTACAGTTTTTGTTCAGAAAGACAGCATTCTATGAAATTGCAATGTTAGTTGCTATGATAAATAACTACTAGAATAAAACAGCATAAAAATGGCGCAAGTCATAAAAGCATGATTTAGCTTTGATATTCTATTGGCAATAATCAACAACTTATTCAAGTTATTTCTGCCTTGTCCAAGTGAGTAATCAAGACTTAAATACATATCTGAGCTCATAAATCAAATCATACTATTGACATGTGGAGTGTCACTAACTATGATATTCATTGGGTGAGTTATGTGGCAATAGACTACAAATTATGGATTGCCTACTCTGTCTCTTTTATTGTGTTAATAGGTTTATTTGCATTTTCATATTTAATTTTCATGTGACAAAGTGTTTCCCCTTTAAGCCAATACTTATTAAAGCTTATAGCATCATGTAGTTAATAGGCCCTAGATTTGACATGGACCTACTAACTTGATTGCAATAACCTACTTTTAACTCTTAAATCATACCACTTGTCATTGGTAATGCTTTTTTCAAGAAAAATGTATCCAGAAGTGGTTGGAGTAGCCTGAGCACTCCATTTAGATCCTGTCATTTGATGTCTTTGTGGTACAGAACAGGCAATTTCTAACAAGCGATCTAATTTTTAAAAATGGGCAGAGAATCTAAGTAAACGTTTTTCTAAAGACACATGATGGCCAACAGGTACATGAAAATATGCTTAACCTCACTGATTATCAGGGAAATGCAAGTCAAAATCACAATGACATATCACCTCATACCTGTTAGAATGGGTTTTATCAAAAAGACAACAAATAACAAGTTTTGATGAGAATGTGGACAAAAGGAAACCTTTGTGCACTGTTGGTAGGAATATAAATCAGTATAATCACTATGGAAAATGATATGAAGGTGCCTTAAAAATTGAAAATCAAACTCTACCATACTATGTAGCTATTCTGTTTCTGGGCCTTTATCTGAACAAAACAAAAACTCAAACTCTGAAAATACATACACCGCATGTTCACTGCAGCATTATTTAAAAGAGTCAAGGTATGTAAACAACCTAAGTGTCCATCAATGAATGAATGAAGAAAATGTGGTGTATATATACAATGTAGTAATGTTCCATGAAAAAAAAATGAAATCTTGCCATTTGCAACAACATATATGGACCTCGAGGGCATTATGCTAAGTGAAATAAGTCAGACAGAAAAAGACAAATACTGTATGATACAAAGCTGGAAGATACAGGCAACAGACCGGGGACTTGGGTGGGCAAATTGGTGAAGGATATCAAAAGGTACAAACTTCCAGCTGCAAAAAAGGCATGGGCATGTAGTGTACCACAGGGTGACTATAGTTAATAATATTGTATTTCACAATGTAAGATTTACTCTCTTAGCAACTTTCAAAGTTCTCATTACAAGAAAAAGAAAATTCTTTAACTATGTATGGTGAAAGATGTTAACTAGATTTAGTTTGGTGATCACTTCTCAGTACATAAAAATATTGAATCATTATGTTGCCTACCCAAAACTAAAATAATATGTCAATTATAACTCAGTATAAAAATAAACAAGTTAGAAACAATCTCTTACCATAATCTTCAAAATGAACATGAAAGATGGTGAATGAAAGAAAGTGAGATAGATAATAGACTATAAAAAGAGAAGAAAGGAAGAAGAAAATATATATATATTGGGTTAAATAGTGCCCCCCCCATTCATTGCTACACAGAATGTCAGAATGTGACAGTGTTTGGAAATATAGTCTCTGTAGTTGTAACGAGTTGATCAGAGAGGTAGAGCTGGACAGAAGAAGGCCACATGAGGTCAGAGACAGGGAATGGAGTTATGCTGCTGTAAGCCAGGGAACGCCAGGAGGCACTAGCAGGGAAGGATGGATTCTTTCCTAGACTTTCAGAGGGAGCGCAGCCCTGTTGGTTGCTTGATTTCAGACTTCTGGCCTCCAGAACTGTGGAAGGATCATTCTCTGTTGTTTTAAGTCACTCAGTTTGTGGTAATTGGTTATGATAGACCTCAGAAACTAACACATCATATTAATTATCTTATCCTGTACAATTAAGGCTTTGTTCTCATACAACAGGTAAAAAATGAAATAATGAAAATGTGCTGTTTTTGATGAAACCATAAAAACAGGATATTTTTAAATGACCCTGTGAAGTTATGCCCACACACATACATATGGCTGTCAAAAAGTCACAGCACAGTGCTTTTTGAAAGTTAACATTAATTTCACACACACAGCAACTACAATGTCGAAGCAGAAGAATCTCTAGGGTGTTCCTTCGGTAACTCAGTCTTACTTGAAGATGGTAGAAAGAGAGAGATGGGTGGGGAAGGGATAGAGATTACCAACAAAATTAGTCTACTAAATGCATTTCTAAAAGTGCGTGTTTATGTACATAAATACGTATGTGTGTATAAATGATAGGCAGATAATCAATTGGGACAAATTTGTTGATTGTGCAGGTTAGTGCTTGTTAAATCAACCATTCTTACTGATTTTCAGTCGGCTTGTTTCATCAGATATTGAATGAGATGGGTTAAAGGCTTCCTTTGTGAACGTAGATATTTTGAAGGTGTGGTATTAGATGTATGCTCTTATTTCTACAAATTTGACTGCTTTATTCCTCTCTGTCTCAATTATTGGCTGATGGCATTTTTGGCTGACATGAAGATGGCTGTATTGCTTTCTTTTGAT
This sequence comes from Carollia perspicillata, assembly GCA_004027735.1. Lineage (NCBI taxonomy): Eukaryota > Metazoa > Chordata > Mammalia > Chiroptera > Phyllostomidae > Carollia > Carollia perspicillata. The sequence goes on from PVKM010001171.1 coordinate 25,604, forward strand.
AAACTTTTCCCCATCCTTTGTTGAACTGTTTTTCCTCTATCAAAGGCGTGTCTTACAGGAGCTTATTTGTTTTGACTAGCAGACATTGGTCCTGTCCAAATGTCCATAAGGCTTTGTTCTACATTAAGGGACTCTTAATATTTGGTCCTTGTTACCTGATCCTGTTCCAAATGTCCATGGAGACCTTCGGTCTATAGTTGATAGAAATCCTGCTTGTCTACAGGATTCAAACCCTGACCCATTTCTCTCAACCCAGGAGTATTACCAGGGAGGCTGCCAAGGCAAGGAGGGTTATTGGTGTCAGTTCAGCTACAATAGTGGTATTGCACCAACAAAACAGAGCAGTGTTTTTTATGTATTCATCCTGTAAACCCAAAGTAGAAATAAACATTTTGAGTTATTTTAACCTAGGGATATTTTTTTAAGCATGAATGATTTAGACAGATCAATGCCCTGTGTTGTTTTATATGTTTCTCTTATTTTCTATATTTTACCTTACTAATGATCTATTCCTTATTTTATTGGTAATTATAGAAATTACCTTTTCTAATAAAATATTTATTTTTACCTACTGTCCAGTTATGAAACCATCTTTGAATACCGAACATTGATAACCTTCTTGTGCCCTTTGCATTACTGTTGCAATGTACTTATAAGAAAGTTCAAAATTTTACTGTTTAATTCAGTGAATATGTAGTTAGTATGTATGTATTTATATTTACATATTATCACATACTATTTACATATATTAGCATTTTAACATCTTTCTTGTAACTGTATAGTATCTTGTGAGATTGTTTTTCTTGAACTACCATTTAGTGCCAAAGTACTTGGAGATTAATGCTTTCATTTTCTGTTTTTCTACAAAGCGTATTTATTTTTATGTGCATATTTGAAAGATTTTCACTGGTATAAAAATCTAGGTTGAAACTTATTTTCTTTTAGCAATTTTTAATATGTCATTCTGTTATGGTCAGTTTGGTACTTACTGAGAAATCCTTTGAAGGTAATTATTTTTTTCCTGTGGCTGATTTTATATGTTAATAAAAATGTTCAAAAGTTATAACATGTTGAGCCCAGGTGTGAATAAATAATATCCAGCTTGAAAAAGTAATGACAGTTGCAAAAAAACAAAAGCTTGGGTTAGTGCTGGTTTCATTTAGGCTATCTAGAAGAATACATTTTAAAAAGGGAATGAATAGTGTAAAAATTATAGTAATAATATGAACTTTCTTTTCCAAGTGGGGTATATTTATAAGAGTTTTAGATAAGAAGAAGTAGAGGATGTTAAAGATTAGATTCTACTTATTTCACCTATAAGCTTTAATAATCAACAAAACAAACAAGCAAGCAAAATATAACCAGAGACATGGAAATAAAGAACAAACTGACAATAACCAGAGGGGAAGTGGGAGGTGATAATGGAGGGGGGGAGGAGGAAAGGTTGTCAAGAAACACGTATAAAGGACACATGACAAAGCCAAAGGGGGGTGAGGATCGAGATTTGGGAGGTGGGGATGGCTGGGGTGGCGGGGGGAGTGGTGGTGGGGAAATGGAGACAACTGTACTTGAGAAAAAAATTTTTAAAAAGATTATTACAACTTGGAAGATAATAAAAACAATAGGTACATAGGGAAAGTTGGTAGAGATAATCTTTCACTTTCAATACCTTATTTTTAACAAAAATATTAATCTGAATGCAATGAAAACCTCTACTTTCTTTTCTGCCAACATATCTTTTAATTAGATAAATCCCAATTATAGCTGTTTTGTTATTCAGTGTTTGAAGTAGAGAAGTTTGAAGTATATTTTTAAGGTAGACTATCTAACGCATGATGAATTAGATGTAGGGGGTGTCAAAGAGAGAAGAATCATAGATTATACTAGTGTTTTCTGACTTGGCCAACTGCATGGATAGTGGTGCTAAAGAAAAAGGGAAAGAGAACATATTTGAGGTGGGACATAATGAATATATTTTGGATATGGTAATTTGTCAGGGCATGATAAATGTAAATGTAATTTTGGATATGCATCTATAATTCAAGTGGATGTCCTTTCCTTGAGAAATAAGTGAAGAAATCTTCACATGATTAGTATTTTAAATAACTGAATTACTTGAGTACACTCAGGGCAGGTCATAGAGGAAAGAGCCTCAAGGCTAAGCCTTCCCAAATTTAGAGATCAGAAAAATAATTCCAGCTCTCCAATTATTATGAAAGAAGAGAGTCTCAAGGGCTAAGAGAAGAATGTATTTCAAGAACAAGTTGAACAACTTTGAAGAACAAAAAATGTGTGTAAGATCACATTACAAAAGTGCCTGTTAAGAATTGGAACCCTGGAGACCATAAAAACTTTCACAAGGGGAGTTCCAGCAAACTGGTGGGACAGAAAAGCAAGTACCGGGTTAGGAATAAAAATGTGCTTGTGGACACAAACAACAGAATAGTGGTCACCAGATGGGAAAGGGGTCAAATATGTGGCAATGGAAGGAAACTAGACTTCGTGCGGTGAGCACACCATGGGTCATACGGGTGTCGGATTGTAATGTTGTACACCTGAAAATTATGCAGTAACCAATGTTATGGCAATAAATTTAATTTGAAAGAATAAAAATGTGCTGCTAAACTGAAAACTTTGGAAATAATAATTTTGAAAATACAGAAAAGTGGACTATAGAACAAATGTGTCAAGGAAGAGTATACATATCGGTAGAAAATGTGTTCATAAACTAATATTCTACTCTGGAGATTAAGAGTCACTGACACTAGGAATGAAAATGTGTTATTTAAAGTATTAAAGTCTTTCAGCCAATAGTGCAAATGGGGAAACTTGCATTTGATAAGTAGATCCACATTCTCATTGTAATTAATTAAAAAAGAAGACAGGTATAGTTGTACATTCAGTGATAGAAATAACAGAATTAGGAAAAAGGGAGGGGATTATAGGAACAAGTATAAAGGACACATGGACAGAAACTGGGGGGGGGTGGAAAGGGGAGGGAGGGGGGAGCACTGGGGGGGTGGTATGGGATGGGAGTAAAAGACAGAAAACTGTACTGAAAAACAATTAAAAAAAAAGAAATAACAGAATTAGGATGTGAGGACTTCTAAATTGCTTAGGAAATAAAAGACAACAGAAAATTGTCATGTGACTGAAACAGGGAGTTTCCAATCTGTGACTTTTTGAAAGAAATTGAGTATCAAGAATGTTAAATAATTAATAAAGTTAACACATAAGATACAGGTTATATTCGAAGGTTTTATAGGTAAAATAAGATTTGAAGGTAATGCGACTGCTGCCGCTGCTGAGGTCCATGATGTTCTGTGGTAATACGGTAACTGGAAGGGATGGAGCAAACGCTCACTAGAGATCAAGGATCTTAGAGGCAAATGGGATGGGTGGGCAAATCACGTCTAAGCTGAAGTCACTAAGAACAGAAGAGCTATTTATGAGCAAATGCCAATGCTTTCCAGTATAATACTGGAAGGGATCAGGTAGTTTGTGGATAAGCACAAAAAATTAAAAAAAAAAAAATGGAGAGTGGGTAGAAAACCAGAATGTCATGAACTTAACTGAATGAAGAGATTTTATAAGTGGAAGAAGACACATACGTTGTTTGGAGACAGCATGAAGTTGTGAGGAGAGTAACCCCATCTGATGATCCCTGTGGTGTGGCATAAGGTTAAACAAGTAGGTTCTACTTAAAAAAATATTGCTTTCTTTTTAAACAAGGTAATGGAAATACGTTTTCCAGAAGAGAGTGTTTTAGTCAAAGACAAAACTTTCCTGGGACATAGTATGACAAGTTTGGAAGGAAAGGTAGAGGGGTGGGAATGAAATAGAGCTTTAGAATGAGATATTACAAATAACACACAATACCTAGGAAAGTTAGACTTCTGGTGGAAATTAAGAGAAAGAGGTGAACAATATTAACAGTAATACAGTAAATATGTATGCAGTAACTTCGATGGGCAATTATAAAGTTACAGTAAACAAAACAGAGCAAAGGTCCTTGCTTGGATGGAGCTGCCATTCTAGTGGGCAGTGACAAAATACAATGATACAGGTGTGTGGTGATAGTGCCCTGGACAAAAATAAAGCAAGGTGAGGGCTGTGGAGTATTAGCACAGCAGTGGATGTTATTTTACATACTGTATTCAGGAAAAACTCCTCTGTTAAGGTGATACTGGAACAGGACACCGTGTGTTGGGTTTGTGGTAGAAGATAATGTAGACAATAGTTTGGAGCTAAAATGTGAAGGACTTAGGAGTTATTATAAAGTCTCTGACTTTTACTTGGAGGAAGTGGGAAACCACTGCAGGATTTTGAGCAGAAAGGGAATTTTGTCGAAAGGCATTTTAGAAGCGGTATCCTGGTTACTTTTCGGAGACCTGACAATAATTGGATCAAAACAAAATCACAAAGATTGTTTGAACATTTAATGAATTAATCTATACAAAAGTGGATGATGACTTTGCACAGGATGACAGAATAGTTAGTGAGAAAATGTTAGTGTCTTGATGTTGGCTCTATCTTCAATATACATCATTTGGTACTATATTGCAGTGAGACAGAAGAGAAAGAAAATAATCAAGTTAATGTCCATTGAGTGTTATGTGAGCATGTTTCTGCTGTTAAACAGGTAAAATGGAATCATTCTCTACTGAGATGAAAAGGCTAAAGAAGAGCAGGTTTGTGGGTTGGGAATAGGAATTTGCTTTTGGACATCCTAGTGGACGTCCAGGAATGTGTTGAGGCGGTAAGTACAAACTGGAGTGACACTTTGAAAACAAATAGCGCTCAGTAGAGATTATGTTCATGAAACTGGTGGAGGTCAGAGAGACAGCTTTTATAGTTAAGGAGAAGGATTTAAAGAATAAAACCTGGGAGATTCCATTATCTCAGTGGCTAGGAAATGAAGGAGGAACCAGAAAAGTGCTTGACAAGGAATGGCTAAAGTTGAAAGAAGAAGTGGTACAAAAAATGTCAGGTTTACTTTTCCTGTTTTCTATCATTCCTTCCATTACTGTCCTTTTCCTTCATATTCTCAGCTCATTCTTGTTTAAAAGTACACTGTACATAGTTTAAGTGGTCACTGAGATTCTAGTAATCACTGTCTCATTGAATATGGTTTGTACCTAAAACCACTTCAAGGATTTCTCTAGTATGTATTAGTAAGGATAAAAAACCCAGCCCTTTGTAATTACTTACTCAGATTTTGGCATGGCCTTTCAAAGAATTGATTGTAGTTACAATAAATGTGATGAATTTTGCATGGAGCAGAAACTTGGAATTGGAGAACAATCTTTGAAGGATAAATAATACCATGGCAACACTACATACTTATTAAATGATTGAAATAGAAAATAGTTTGCATCTATGAAGGAGAATTATTCTAACTCAGTATTTTTAAAAGAGAGAAAGTGCACAATCTACCAAAAACATAAAACAGTTGATTAAGCACATAATTTTGAATTGCTATTAAAAATTTCCAAAATGCCATTAAACTGGGAAGCACTGTATTTGAAATAGTAAAGAGAATCATTCCTAAAGAGACTCATTCCTATACTTTCGCATCTTTATCTATGACTTTTTTGTATTCTTTTCCTGGGGGCTAATTTAATAAAGACAGAAGCTAATTTAAAACATTTCTGATTTGTTCTTTATCTTCTCATCCATGAGGGAACATCTGACAATCTTTAGTAAAATTTCGCTTTTTGAGAACTAAATACATATTAATGAAGCTTTGTAATGGTAATGTAACTCTGGAAATATGGTTATTAGAAATAATAACATCCCAGAAGATTTGCGAAGCCTTTGGCTATGTTTTTGAGTGTTAGAATATGTCAAGGCTACTGAAATGATAATATACTTTTATTCTAAAGTACTCCTGCTTAGAGGAATATGAACTATATTGAAACTTCTGCTCAAATTTTATTTGAAAAAAAATATCAACATGTTCATATAACCATAGATGCTAATAATTTATAAAGTAAACAATTTGAATTTAGACACTAGTTTTATTAATTTAAAATATTTTCAGATCATAAACTGATTATATTAATGCATGCATAAACACATAGGTTTATATATCATAAATATATATATATATGGTAACTTTGTTGAGGTCCATATTTATACTTGTCATTTTTACTACAGCCTGGATGTACATGTATTCTATACACGTACATCTATTCTAAAACATGCTAGAGTTGCAAATAGAAGATCTTAAAAAGTTCTACTTTTTGTCCTGGACTTTTGAATTGTGTACATCACTTTATTCTTGGGGATTTTCTGATCTGTAAATTAGAATTAGTATTACAGGTACTCTCCTGCATATTCAAAAGAGTGGTTATAAGAATGAAATTTGATCTCTAAAGCACTATTGAAATTACATGCAATTAATGTACATATATTAACATAAATTAATTCAGAGTGAAGGTCTAGAATATATTATCAGAATCATAACTCCTAAGTAGCTTCATGAACACAAAATTTAAAAAAACCTATTGAATATTGAGCATTTACTGTGTATCGAGCACTATAAAGGATATTAAAGATCCACTGGAAAGCAATTCTGATATCATTAAACTTACATTCTGGTGGCAGATGACAGGTAATGAGCAATGTATAGTATGTTGGAAGATGATAAGTTATGTGAAAAAAAATTTGTAAAAGAGATAGAAAATGGTGTGCCTTCAGGGTTAAAATTTCAAATATGATGACCAGCATCACTGGGAAGATAATATTTGAACAATGACTTAAAAACTTGATGAAGAAAGCTATCAGATATATTTTTAAAAGCTATATTTTGTTACATATATCAAAGCTATCATCGGGAGAAATACACTTCAGAAAAAGCAAATCTCAATGCAAAAGTGTGTGATTGTAGTGGAAGCCTCAGGGAAATTTGAAAAATATTTATAACATCAGAAATGAAAATATATACAAGATTTGAGATACAGCTAATGAATTTCTAGAAAATAAAAATATAACATTGAATGATTAAAGAGAAGAAATCTCTCAAATCACTAATCTGACCTTCTATTTAAAAAAAAAAACTAAAGGAAAAATGGCAAATTATACCCCAAACAAGCAGAATTAAAAATAATTTATATAAAAGAAGAAATCAATGACATTGAAAACCCAACACAACAAGGAATTACCAGTAAAAGCAAAACCTGTTTTTGAGGTCAATAAAATTGATAACTCTCCAACCAGATAATGATTAACATCATATAGCCTTCCTGGACTGAATAATGAATAAGTAGAAAATCTGAATAGACCAATCAATAGTAAGGAAACTGAAACAGTAATCAAAAATCTCCCAAATAACAAAAGTCCAGAACCACATGGCTTTACTGGTGAATCTACCAAACATTCAAATATTTAACACCTATCCTTCTCAATACTTCCCTAAAATTGAAGAGATCATACTTCTGAACTCATTTTACGAGGCTAAAGTTACTCTGATACTGGAACCAGAGAGCAACCCCCGCTACACACACACAAGGAAAGTTGTAGGCCAATACCTCTAATGACTATAGATGCCAAAATCTTTAACAAAATGTTAGCAAACCAAACATAACAATACATTTAAAGGTCATATGCCATGGTTATGTGGGATTCACACCAGAGTTCCAAAAATGGTTCAGCATCTGCAAATCACTCAACCTGATAGAGCATGTTAACAAAATGAAGGGTAAGAATTTGGCAAAGTGCTTTTTTATCATTGACCTTTATGATAAAAAATATCTATAAAATGCGTGTGGAAGGAAAGTACCTCACTAACAAACATGTATTACAAACCCACAGCTATCATGATTCTTAATGATGAAAAACTTAAGCCTTTTCCTCTAAAATCGGGAATAAAACAAGGATGACAACTCTAGGCAATTTTATTCAACATAGCATTGGATGTCCTAGTGAGATCCATCAGCCAAGGAAAAGAAATAAAGGCTACCAAATTGGGAAGAAATAAGTAAAACTTTCATTATTTGTGGATGATGTGATTATATACATATAAAAAACCTAAAGACTCAACCCAAAAACCATTAGAGATGATAAATGAATACAATAAAGTTTCAGGGTACAAAATCAATATACAAAGTTCTCTTGCATTTTTATACATTAATAATCAGAAAAAGAAATAAAATTGTGCCCTTTATAGTCACAACAAAAAGAATAAAATGCCTATGAATAAATTTAACAAAGGAGGTGAAAGACATTGTTGGAAGAAATTGAAGAAGACAAAGAAATGGAAAGATATTCCATGCTCATTGACTGAAAGAATTAACATTGCAAAATGTCCATAAAGCAATCTATAGACTAAATGCAATTCTGACCAGAATCCCAATGATATTTTTCACAGAAATAGGACAAAGAAAATCCTTAATTTGTATGGAACAATAAAAGACACCCAAATAGCCCAAGAAAATCTGAGAAAGAGGTTAAAAATGGAGGCATCATTCTTCCTAATTCCAAACTATACTACAAAACTATAGTAATCAAACAGTATGGTATTGGCAGAAAAACATATACAGATCAGTAAACAGAATTGAGAGCACAGGCATAACTCTATTTTTATGTGACTAATTTAAACAGGTGCATATAATTTATATATAAATATATGATTAATCTATAACAAAAGCATCACATAATCAAGTTTCTTCAATAAATGATGAGAATAACAGACAGCCATATTCAAAAGAATAAAACTAGACCACTATTATATACTATATACAAAAAATTCAAAGTAGATTAAGACTTGCATGTAAGGCCTAAAACCATAATATACATAAAAGAAGACATAGTCACTAAGTTCTGGATATCTCCCTTTCTGCTGTTTTGTGGACTTCACTCCAGTGACAAAGGAAACAAAAACAAAAATAAACAAATGGGACTGCATTAAACTTAAAAGCTTCTACACTGTAAAGAAAACCATCAACAAAACAAAAATGCAGCTGACCAAATAGAACAAGATATTTTTACATGGTACTTTCAATAAGGGGTTAATATTCAAAGTATGTTTAAAAAACTATATAACTGAACAACAAATAAATAATTTGATTAAAAACCCAACAGAGGATGTGACTAGACAATTTTCTTAGGAAGGCATATAGATGCCAGCAAGCACATGAAAAGATTTCAACATCACTAATTATTAGGGAAATACAACTCAAAACCATAATGAGATATTACCTTCCACTTATTAGAAAGGCTGTTATCAAAAAGATAAGAAATAAGTATTACAGAGGATGTGGTGAAAATGGAACCCTTACACACTGTTGGTGTGACTATAAATTGGCGCAACCACTTTGGAAAACAGTATGGAGATTCCTCAAAAATATAAGAATAAAACTAACACTACTTAGCAATGGTTTTTCTCGATACTTATCCTAGGAATATAAAAACACTAATTTGAAAAGATGTATGCACCTCCATGTTCATTGCAGCAATTTTTGTTATAGCCAAGAAACAGCCTAAGTTTCTACACAAACACACAAAATAGAATACTACTCAATCATTAAAAATATGAAATATTACCATTTGCAACAGCAGGATCTATTTTACTATGATCTAGAGGATATATTCAGTAAAATAAGTCAGAAGGAAAGTGACAAAAGTCTTATGATTTCACTAATACTTGGAATATTATACAAAAAACAAACAAATGAAAAAACCCCAAACTCACAGATACATGTAACAGATGGGTGGTTACCAGAGAAGAAGTGTGGTGGCAGGCAGGGTGGAATAGGTAAAAAGGGTTGATCCATGGTGACAGATGGAAACTAGAGTTTTGGCAGTGAGCATGCTGTAGTGTGTGCAGAAACTGAATTACAGAGTTGTATGCCCGCAACATATACAATACTGTTAACCAATGTGACCTCAATAAAAAGACGAGATAAATGCTGGTGTGGCCATGCAGAAAAGGGAACCCTTGTGCATGGTTGGTGGGAAAGTAAATTGGTACAACCACCTTGGAAAACAGTATTAAGGACCCTTAATAATTAAAAAATACAACCACCATATCAAATAATTCCACTTCTGGAATATACCCAAAGAGAACAAAAACACAAACTCAAAAAGATATCTGCACCCCCATGCTTATAGCAACATTATTTATAATAGTTAAGACATGGAATCCACCTAAGTGCCTATCAATGAATAAATGGATACAGAAGTTTTATACACAATAAAATATTGAGCCATAAATAAGAAGGAAATCCTATTACTTTTGACAATGTGGATGGATCTGGAAGGCATTATGTTAGGTAAAACGAGTCAAAAGATGACAAATATTGTATGATCTCATTTATCTGTGGAATCTTAAAAATATTAATAGAAAAAAGAGATCAGACTCATGGTTAACTGGCACAGAAGACAGGGGTGAAGGGCAATTGGAGGAAGGTGGTCAAAAGTACAAACTTCCAGTTATAATACGAATAAACACTAGGAAAGTAATGTACAATGTGATGGCTATAACACGGCTCTCTGATATACAGTAGTCTCCCCTTGCCCACATGGGAAACATTCCAGGACCCCCAGCGGATGCCTGAAACTGTGGATAGTACCAAACCCTACATATACTGTTTTGTCCTACACATACCTACATACCTATGATGAAGTTTAATGTACAAATTAGACACCCATAGAAGATTAACATATAATACAACAATTATAACGATATACTCTGATAAAAGTGATGTGAATGTGGTCTCAGAAAACTAGCTCCAATTTCTCTTACCTTCTTCACAGTTTCACAGGTAGACTTGTTCTTATTACAGACCTTAGTACCCTTGGCCCACAGTTTTTATTCTTTCCTTAAAGACTTGAACACTTCTTTAACCTTTCCACTTAAAGGAGACACTTCATAGCTTCTCTTTGGCATATCTGAGTTGCCAGCACCACTACCATTGTGCTTTGTGGCCATTATCTAGAAAAATAACACTTCCATGAACGGAAACAATGGGAGACCATGGCAATGAGCCTGATAACCAAGGCAACTATGAAGTCACTACGAAGAAGGTAATTTATGTTGGACAAAGGGGATGCTCCGTGCCCCCAGAGGGGTGGGGTGGGATGGCATGAGGTTTTGTCACACTAATTAATATTTATGACTGTGGGTTGACCATGGGTAACTAAAACCATCCATGAAAGCAAAACTATGGAAAAGTGGATTCTACTGTATAGGAAAGTTATTAAGAGTAAATTCTGAGAGTTCTTATCACAGGAAAAAACTCTTTTTTCTTCTTTTTATTGGACCTATATGACATAGTGGCTGTTAGCTGAACCTGTTGTGGTAATCATTTCACAATACAGTTGACCCTTGAACAGTATGCAGTTGGTTCTCCATATCCCAGGGTTTTGCATCTGCAGATTTATGCAGCCATGGATCAAAAACAGTGTTTTTAACCCAAGCCTGGGAACCTGTGGATGCAGAAGGCCTACTATGTGTTGTTCAAAGTCATTTAATATAATGGACCAGCAGGGGTGTCCAACTTTTTGGCATCTCTAGGCCACACTGGAAGAAGAGTTGTCTTGGGCCACACTTTAATACACAAACACTAACAAAAACTGATGAAAAAAAGATTTAAGTAAATTAATGATTTTGTGTTGGGCCACATTTGTAGCCTTCCTGGGCCACACGTGGCCCATGGGCCGTAGGTTGGACACCCTTGGTAGAGCGTCTGTGGATTTGGTATCTGCAGATTGTCCTAGAACCAATGACTGAAGCTTTGGATAGTCAAAGGTGAAAAGGTAAAGGAACTAAGAGGACCCCTCCCCCCACTCCCACAACAGTATGGTGATTGACAGAGGGAAAGGTGCGGAGGGAGGTATAAGAGGGTAGAGGGAGTGTAAATGGTGATGGGAGGAGACTTGACTTGGGGGGGCAAACACATGGTGTCATATTACAGATGATGTGTTATAGAATTGTATACCTGAAACCTGTATAACTTTGTTAACTAATGTCACCCCAATACATTCAATAAAAAGGGAAATATTTTCCTAAAAATTATATATGTTTTATAATAGATATAGTAACACTACAATTTATACCATTGTATTTGTCATCGCAGATGGCCTCTAGGATCTGAGAGCTGTCTCCCTCAAGAAATGTTCAAGTGGCAACCACAAAGAAATGAACCCCACTAATAACCTGGAAGCCTGTCTTTCCCCATTTGACCTTTAGTGTGACTGCAGCCCCACTGATACCTGAGTTGCAGCCCAGTGAGGACCTGAAACAGGAACCAGTGAGACCCTGTGTCCGAACTTCTGGTCTACAGAGATTGGGAGATAAGAAATATATGGTGCTTTACAGGCTTCCTGGACTAAAGCCACTAAATTTGTGGTGATATGTAAGAATAGAAAGCTAATATACTCTTTGTTCTCAGTTTCTTCAAATGTAACATGAAGAATATAATAGTATTTAGCTCACAGTAATGTTTTAAAAATTAAATACATGCTCATTTGTATATTATATATTTTGAAGTTATTTTATTTTTCCATTTCTGAATTTAATTTCTTTTCTGAGTTCTCATTCCTTTGGGTGTCAGGAATGTAAATTTGGTTCCTTCTTCATTTTTTCTGGGGTACTGGTTTTGCCTCTAATTTCAGGTAAAGGTAGCTAAATAACCGCAAAGACCTTGGTCTTGCAGGAGGGTATCTGGGTTGAGATCAAGGCATCCAATGTGCCTTTCCTGTGGGGAAAAAAATGGTGTTTTGCAAGACCATCTTTTGAAAAATGGATTTGGAAATTAACTTTCTTTCTGAACAAATGTAACCTGGTGCTTTCTTTTGCAGTCCTTTCCGTAATAATGTTACTTTATCTGTTTTTGCTGGATAAGTACATTTCTGAATGATGTCTATGTAATTTTGGACTGTACATTTATAGAGATACATTTTAAAAATTTTATCCCAGAAGTCACTGCTTTTCGCTTTCTCAGGAAAAAAAAAAGTCAAATGGTTTACCTGAAGGTTCACAGTGTTTTGTTAGAAAATTGCACAAAGTGCTGATCCTTTATACCACTACTGGATAAAACTTCTTAATGATCAATGCACTAGAGACCACTGGTCCAATAAAATCCATTTGTCAGATATACACGCTTCTTTTGCTTCTGCTTTAAAAAATGTAACTCTCTTACTTTAAGTTACCCCAGCAAAACTGATTCATACTGTACATTTTTATTAATGTCTTATTGTTTCTAAATTTATAATGTCATTCTTAGTTAAGTGCATGTTGCACTATTTAAGTTATTATTTTTATAAATTTGTGTTCAATGCAATCACAATTAATAATGAAAAAATACACTTAACCTTACATTTAAAATGTGTGAAATATATCTAAACAACATTATATTTAATTACTATATTTTTTTCTCTGAAACTACTAGTTAGTAGTCTGTAGAAAACCATCTGTGCTCTTTGGGCCAATGTTGAAGAAAGGTACCCACGGGGAAGAGTGTAAAACATGGCATATATATGGGGAGGGGTAATATATTGATACAATTTCTGTCTCCTCATATGGTAAAGAGAAAGGAAATGAAAAATATATTTCTAATAGTCCCTCTCCTTATCACCCATTATAACATTACAATCAAGCCTAAGTTTTCTAAGGTATAGGATTTCCTTATTGCCAGAGGAATTATCTTTTTGAATTTCCAGAGCCTATTTGTAGAAAATCTTCATTCAGCTGATGAGTATCTCAGAATCATTAAAAGCAGCAAGAAAAGTTGTGATCTTCCTGTCATGAAGAAGCTGCTGTGAAGGTCAAATCTCTGGCCGAAAAGATGCCAGGAGTTGGCAGAGAACACAGGACAAGACTAATAGCTTCTCGTAGCAAAAGCAGTGATGACAGTAATGGCCATTACCATGCACTAAGGCCTCTTCCCTCTTCCAGAGCTGATATAAATCCCCTGGAACCCTGTCCTATTCACCATAAATGGGCAAGGAGCCCCAAGATTGACCTAAGCTAGATGTGTCAGTAGCCGTGATGAGTAGATGGGTGCCGATATTAGATTTAACTCCAGTGAGAAATTTTAAAACATATGTTTCTTGCTTATGAATTCAATGAACTTACCAGCTTATATGGCATATACCTGAAAATAAAAGAAAACTTTAAAAAGGGGGGCCCTTTTTAAAAAATATATTATAATAAGTAACATAATAAGATTGAAATATGTTTTTAATATGAACAAGTATGAGTATTCTTGACTCTGCACAAGTTTTAAAATGATGTCATATTGGGATAGGAGAATGATGAGAAGAAATTATAAAAACTCAATTTTTATGTAATTACACATTCTAGAAAAGAATTATCCTAAACATTTTGCCAGACTTACCCCTAACAGAAATTCAGGATTACATAAGATATACCATTGATATCGATCAAAAAATCTTTATTCCTCAACAGGCAAAAACAGCACTTCTCTCAGAAGGCAGATAAAAGGTGCCTGGTGATTCTGTGTTAAATTTTTTGTGTAGATGCTACAGTAGTTTTACTGATGACTGTAGACATATTGAATTCAGGAGAGACTGTGATTTTCAAGGATAACTGATATTCTGTATTGAAGTAGATAATGTTTAAAGTTGTGAAGTTACTTTCTACCTAAAATATATATTATATTTTTGGCCAATGCAACTTAAATTGTCATCTTGTTAGCTCATAGTAAAATGTTATATGCTGTTACTTATTATATATTCCTGACATTAAGTAAAATATATGAACTAAAAATTAAAATAATTAAAATTTGAAATACATTATTTTTATAATCTGGACAGCTCTGCCCTTTTCTTCCTGCGAATACTATCCCCCACATGTCTTTTTTTTTGATTCAGAACTGGTATAATGTTAATAATATTCCACATGTTAATTGTCTAGAAAACCATATGAAAATGTTGGGGATGGGGGAAGAAACTCAAACCATCAAACTAATGAAATATTTTAACATTAAATTTCAAAGTACAAGAAAACAAGTACAAAAAACTTCAGATACAGTATTGTTAACTCATACTAATTTATGGAAAGACTTTGCCATTTTGAATTGTAAATGAAGCATCTTCCTTCACATTTCAAGTTACAATTTGAGGATAACCACTTTTTCAGGATTCTTCATAATCTTGATTCTCTTGGAAGCAAATAAACAAGGATAATTGTAATTTTTATGTTGAAAACATAAAACTGACTGGATGCAAAACATTTGCAAAGATATACGGGGCTTCCTTTTCCTAGTGAAGGCAGCCTAGGTTATCAGACTCAACTAACCAACTGTAAATTTAAACACACCAGTAAGAATGAATAAAACAAAAAAAAATGTCAAAAGGACACGAAAAGAACACAACATTTTTTATTGAAATTACAGAAATCAAAGAGTAAAAATGAAAGCAGACAAAAATAACCCTCCAATGACTGATATCTGACAGCCAGAAGCCAGTACAAAATCTTTAATTTGCTGAAAAAAATATTTGCCTCCTCAGAATTCTGTAACAGTGAAAATATCTGTCAAGTTTGGAGGGAAAATGGCATTGAGATAAATAAAAACTATGAATTCACTAACAGACCCATCCATACCAGAGGAAATTCTAGAGGAAGCATTTTGGAAGCAGGAAATGATTCCAGTGGAAAGTGTATGTTACATAAAGTAATGAAGAACAAAAAACTGAAAAAAGCAAAACCAAACTAAACAAAGATAAATTTTAAAAAAACACTGTGTGTAAGATAATATTTTTCCCACAAGGAGAGGAAGAGAGTAGCAAGTTAAATCATAGTTACAGTGTTTAAAGTACGTGGTGGGAAATATTACTCAGAAGTGGCTCTCAACTTTTGTTTTTCAGTTTCTCTTTGCTGAACATGTAAAGCGTGTATAATGAAATAGTTAGAAATTATAAAACTGACTAAGTAAACAGACTATTTTCACCATTAAGAAAAATGGAGTATAGTCCCCAAATTTAATGGGCGACTCTCCTAGCATCATTGTTCACAACTTTGGATGGTTTAGTGCTAGTGTGCATCAACAGATGTCGTAAATGAGCAAGGTTAAGTAGTCGACATGCATAACTTCAGATTCTTCATTACTGCTCTAGTGGAGTTTTTCATGAACTTCACGGAAGAGCTGAAGTG
Source organism: Carollia perspicillata (assembly GCA_004027735.1). Taxonomy (NCBI): domain Eukaryota; kingdom Metazoa; phylum Chordata; class Mammalia; order Chiroptera; family Phyllostomidae; genus Carollia; species Carollia perspicillata. Next base: position 41,724 of record PVKM010001171.1, read on the forward strand.
CACACATTTAATAAATGACAGATGTGATTTCACTCTACAAAAACATTAAAACCAAATTCAATTTACTGATTTCTATAATAATTATTCAGTTTAAATTTAAGTGTAGTTAGTATTTAAAAAAATAAGCTTCTAGCATATTTAAGCATCTCACACATAACATGTTTTAAAAGGGTGGGGGGGGGCAAAGGAGCATGTGAGTTCCAATAAAGGTATTTTTTTTTCTTTGCTACTTCAGTAAAAATTACTCACTTCTGAAAGAGTGAGCACTTTTCTTAATCTTTAAATACAGGATTTGTATGATTAACAGACATCTCATGATTGAATTAGAAATATTAACATCAGCAATGTGTTCCAAATATCCATCACCAAATGAAATTTACTAATATCACTGCATTATAATTTATGAACTATTTGACTGAGTAGTAATGCTTGCTTGCATATAAAATTTTTTATATTTCATGGTGATTAAAATGTTTATTAAAATAACATTTATATACTGTTTCTCCTTCCTATCCCATTTAACTGATGTATTAAACTCCCAGATTTTTACTCCCTAGAATCTTATGAAAGGACTTTTAAAATTTAGTTTTGGTTTTTAAATATATTGTAATAATTCAGAGTTCCCACGTTTTGGTGAAAAAATGTATGGCAGACAGAAAAAATGATTTTGAGCTGGAAGGGCAGCATGAATAAAGGTGAAGGCGAGAGGAAATGTCATCTAAGGGGAGGAAGTGTGAGTTTTGTGTGTATATGTGAATAAGGGAAATTTAATACTGCAAATACTACATTATGTGACTTAAGTCAGTTGTACATGACTTGGTAAGTAACATAATTAGCATTGAATTGATGGAAGCAGATAATGAGTCTAAGCAGGTTTAAGTTAATGAAATTAAGTGAGTAAAAACTAGATTGCAGCCTACTGAGACAATAAAAGATTGAGGGTACTATAGGTTAAGGAAGTAACTGAGATTAAAAAAATGATAATGATAGTAGTAACAATAAAAATGATGTGGGAGCTTAAAGTTACTGCATGATTAGTATATGCAGGCTTTAAAAAAAACTGCTGAGTGACAATTTCAAGTGGTAAGTAAAATAGAGAAAATAAATGCAATCCTATGTTCTCTGGAAAGAAGGAATTTAAGGTACTAATAGAAATGAAGGACTTAAGATGGAAAAATTTATTCATTCAACAGGTATTTATTGATTTTCCTACAATGTCTAAAGAATTATGCTATTTGATGGAATGAAAGCATAAAGAATAAACATAGCTTCTACCTTTTTGAAATTTAAATTTGGTGGGTGAAATAAGTATTAATTAAATAATCCACACAGAGATGTAAAATTATAATCACAATTATTAAGCTTACAATGAAGAGATTTATAATGCTGGAAAGCACATTATAGGGAAGATTTGATCTTGTCAGAAAGACTGAAAATGATTTTCTGATGATATAAATCCTGAGTTCACTTGGATAGAATTACAGTAAGAAAAAACACAGGTTCGATCAAACCTTAAATAATGTCCACTTTAGGACTTAATAGAAAAATGTGTAAAAAACATCAGGTAGAGCTGGTCCTTTGAGACTGAGGAAAGTGAAGAAAAGTTGGCCAAATAAATATATTAAAATGAACATGTTAAATATTGGCCTTAGTTTTTTATTAAATATGGTATCCTGCTAAATACTCAGATGACAGAGGTACTAGCTCACTATATACTTTAACTTTCTAGTTTTGTAATGCAATAAAATTTTTCCAGATATAAAATTTACCATCTTCCAAATATCGTATCTAGAATTTCAGGCTATCTGAATGACACAAGAAATGAGATTATTCCCACTCTAATTTCTGTTATAACACAATGCACACTCCTCCTACCAAGCATTTTATATAAATTATTGCAATCTTAAAAAATACTTATTTCTTTTAGAGTATGGACAGGGAGGGAGAAAGAGAGGGAGAGAAACATCTATTGGTTACTTCTCACATGCTCCCAAATGCAGGCCCCCAACTAGGGACTTGGTCCACAACCCAGGCATATGCCTTGACCAGGAATTGAACTGGTGACCTTTTGCTTCACTGGGTGATGCACAAGCCAGTGAGCCACACTGGTCAGGACTAAATTACTGCATACTTAATGTTAAATGTTATTCTCAGACTTGTGTATGGACTCCAACATAGAGTTATATTACTTACTTGATTAGTCCATTTACCTCCTACTCTGCCCTACTATTAGATAAATCTTTGAACTTGCGATGTTTGGGATTACTTCTGGTAGCAATTTAAGCACCCCTTTGGCTTGCCATTTATTGTCTATTTCGATAACTGTTACGTATCTGTGGCCTCTATTAAAAATTAAATTGGTTTAATCAGTACTGATTAAGACAATTACTTGATTCCAGTAAGAAACTGATTAGTAGTAAAGGCATGTCATTTTTGAGAGAATTATTTTTGTTAATATATATATTTTAAAATGTGGTATTTCCTTTTTATAATATATTTACAACATATAAGCAACAGACTCTTCTACTCTCATTGTATATTATGTAGGCTTTAGAATTATAAATATTATTCTGTATGCCTATTACTAGAAGTAGTAGGAACTGATTCACATCTTTCAAATTCATCAAATTTTATAGCGCGCGCACACACACACATACACATATATATATACATACACATACTTTGGTGATGTTATAGAGAAGGTTAAATGTATTTAAACTTTATTATTCTGTAATGTGAGGTTCTAGATGTCTCTAAAAAGGAAAGTCAGACTTTCTTCTTGAAATGTTCTTAGCAGTTTAGCAGAAAAAATTATTATGCCTATATTTCACCTAATTTTTAAGTATGTGGGAGGAAAATCAAGGTATTTTTATCACTTATACAGTATTTAAAGTTTATTAAGTTATTTTGTAATGTTGGCTTCTCAATATATGTAAAATTCAGACTTTCTTCTTGCAATACATTTAACTAATTTAGCAAATGAATTGTTATGCCTTTACGGTTTTCATCTCATTTTTAAGTGTGTGGGAAGAAAAATAATATTTATCACTCACACCAAGTTAATACTCTAATGTTTCAAAAACATTATGACTAGTGTAGATTACAGAAATATATAATCAGTATTATAATATTTCATATGGACTCTTGAGTTTATAGCTTTATATAGAGTCTGGCTGAAGTAAGGCTGCTTAAGTGTGGTTGGTGGGTAATCGTATGGGTGTAATAATTTATAGTTTTAATTTGAACATTTCACCTAAAATGTCATATGGTATGTTTGAGTGTGATGTTGCTATGTTACAGAATTACATGCTTATGATTTTATAATAAAATATTTTATAATAATAAAGGGTCATTATTTGTGCCAGACCTTGTATTTGATTTGACTAATATTTTGATGCATATTGTTGGATTATTAAATGATGCAAGCTCATTGAAATTTACTTTCAAAAATTTGCAAAGCAAATAAAAATTTAAAGTTACCTGCATTCTGATTATTCAGAGAAAGCTATTGTTAATTTGGGGGGTAATTTCATTGAGATTCTTCTATGTATTAATACATAATACAATTTATGGAGAGTCTGTAACAGATTTTTTTAAATTTGTGCTTTCCCTGCTGCTGTTCTTGCCTTCAGTTCTGCTCTTTTGTTGTCCTCACTGAGCAACACCACTTTGATTTAAATCTATGACCTTTTAATAATTTTCAGGAAAAAGCATTTTTGTCCTGTTTTGTGTTATTTATAACCTTAATTAATGTCAGATTTAATATTCATTTCCCTCTCCTCCCCCAGCACTAGACAGAATATGATGCACTATTAATTTCACTCATGTTCTTTTTCCTTTTCTGGACTGTTTCTTTTGTTACAGTTGGGGAATCAAAAATAGAGACACAATGGGAAAAAATGTTTCCCCTAATATATCAAGAAAACTAACAAAGTCAAAGAACAAGTGAAACCAGAAAAGATTGAAATAAACATGCCACAGACAAATAACTCTCAAAATTGAGGTAAAAGAACTGAAAAATTATTTGGACAATGAGCAAAGGAGAAAGGCAAAATTTAAAGAGGAAGGTATACATATACTCATTAAACATATTAAAAGAAAAATTGTTACTGTACACAAATAACATGATAGTAGATAGAGAAAACCCTAAATACTTTACCAAAAAATATATTAGAATTAACAAATTCAGTTGCAAGATATAAAAATCAGTATACAAAAATCTGTTGTGTACTGATACACTTAAACTAGCAGAAAGCAATTAAAATCCCATTCCCAATTGCATCAACAATAATAAAATACCTAGGAATACATTTAGCCAAGAAAGTTCGAGCTATACACTAAAAACTATTAGACATTAAAGAAAGAAATTGAACAAAATGCAAATAAATGAAATGATATTCTGTGTTTGAGGACTGGAAGAACTGTTAAAATGTCTACACTACCCACAGCAATGTATATTCAGTGCAATACCTATCAAAAATTCCAAATACAGTTTTCACAGAAATAGAACAAGCAATCCTCACATTTATATGGAACCATACTACCAAACCATTTTATTGCTATATCTTTGTAATATAATTTGAATAAGGAATATGATGCTCCAGATTTGTTCTTTTTTAAGATTGGCTATTCAGGGTATTTGTGGTTCCATAGTGAAAAAGCAAAACATTTGTATCAATTTACTATTTTTAATTACAATGCACAATCCTTTCAGATTTTACTTCATACACTCTAATATTTAATATGTGAAAGGATATTAAAAACTTATCAGATTAAATGAATGAAATTATGACATTTCAGGATGAAATTGTGGCACCCAAGAATACTATTTTAAAGAGGTCATTTTCTAAGTCACTGTTTCTTAAACTCTGGGGAAGGAAAGGAACCACAGTGAAATTTGTAAAATTGATCCTAAACACCTGTAACCATCCATTCAAAACCATTCTCCTTGGAGAATTAACTATATTTCAAAACATTATTGACATTTATGCTTTTGTAGGAGTACCTTGCATTTGCAAATAACCTGGAATTAGGAGTTTACCTATAAAATTTTGTAATAAAATACTTTAGGATATTCTGCCTGTTTGGTTCTTTATAAATATAGCAAATTACACTTATTGTTTAATAGTAACTTCATTGACGTGCATGTGCTATATATTCCCACACACTGTAGAATGAGCAGAATTATATAAACATATATAGTCTTTTGTACATTTGAGTCAAGTTTGAAGGTGTGAGAAAGTGAACTATGAGGACTTCTCAGGGGAAGGTCATTCAATGCTTAGGAACAGCCACGCATCGGGCATGGGGCAGGAGGCCGGTAGCAAATTGGGTAAAGCTGACAACAGTAGAAATGTTATGCTAAGTATCCTAAAGAACACATTATTTTTCAGACTGAAAAAAGAAAATTGATTTACAACTCATGGTTTCATCAGTAGTAAAGTTTTTCAATGACCTCTAGAGTCAGGTTGTAACAGTAGAAACTTGATATCCCTGTTGAACAATAGAAAACCATACAGAAGAAAAATACCATATGATTTCACTCATATATAGAATCTGAATGAACAAACTGAACAAACAATCAAAATAGAGACAGACTCAGCAGAATGACCACTAAGGCAAGGGAGGGTGGGAGGTGAAGGGATTGGGCAAAAAGGAAAAAGGACTCACGGACGTGGACAATAGTGTGCTGATTGGGGGTGGGGGAAGGAGTATAAGGGGTCTAAATGGTAATGAAAAAGCATAATAAAAATTATAAAAAAAGAAAACTATATGGAAACAAGTTTGAAAGTCTGTCTTAATACCTCGACTCCTAGTTCCCGTCATCAAGGAAAGCAGTATTGATAAATTGCAGTCCATTCATTTCATAAATTTATATACACATCTATGTACATATATAGATATAAAGATGGTATGCAGGTAAAAGTTATTGTGATTTCACTTTTCACCTAAATATATCATAGGGATATTTCCATTTCATTCATTTTAATGGCACTACAGTATTTCATAAAAAGGGAATCTTCCATAATTTATTTAACCAAACCTGTCCACTATACTTCCATTTTGTATAGACTTTATTATGAGAATTTTGCAAATTAATATTGTCATAAAGAGATTTAGTGTATATATATGTATATATATGAATATTTCTTTTTGGTAAAATTAAAGAAATATAATTGCTTGTTTTGTATCTTCAAGTCTTTGCTTATATGGTACTTTTAAAGTACCATATTAAGTGATTTTTTCAGCCTCTAGTATTTTTTTCTAGAGAAATTTTGTCCATTTATCAAAGAGTAGAAGGAAAAGGTGTTATTTCTGATTTTGAACTAATAGTCGTAGCTTCTCCTTCCTCTGGGATGCCATAAAAGTCCACACTTAAAAAAATTAGATCCTTTATTTCATAAACATGACCACAGATTTTGAGGAAATATAGATCCCATGGAAATAAATCTAAGTAAAAAATGTGGGCTAATAAGCAGAAAACATTCGGAGAAAAAAAGATTTGTCTATTTCACACAGATTTCGTTGTGTTGCTTTCATCATTTCACTAGCTGACCAGGAGTGTAAGTGCATGTTGTGAAAGAAACGACCAATAAACATAACAAAAAAAGCAGATTCATTTATCTTGAAAATGGATTAAAATTGGTTAAAACTGTTTGTGAAATATTTTGGTTATTAAGAAAACAAAAACTTATATATGCCATAAGCTACTGTGATTAATCAGCAGGAGTTTGCTTCAGGTAGTCACAGCTCTTTCTGAAATGGCTTTTAGGCATCAATATTAAACAGACTTTGTAGGGATCTGGTTGCTGGGGAAAATTTTGCTATCCTGTTGTTTTGATAAGAATCATATTATCTTTTTGCTTTCTGGTGAAAACAATCTTGGAATATTCTGCTTACTATAGCTCATAGTAAGAGATTATAGCTCATTTTCAGAGATGCAAAAGCCTTAAGTGCGATAATGCTTATTTTGTCACACTGAAATCACAGATGCCACTAAATTATTCCAATCTGTATGTGTATAACTTTTGCCTGAAACAGTAGTAGGTTTACAGTTGTGAGTGTGTGAAACAGTTTATTCTTGTATTATTATTATTAGTTAATTATTGTATTTTGCATACAAACAACTATACATCTACTTTTACCCACCCTATGAGTTGAGAGTTTATAGAATGTGATTAAATCTATATTTTCAAATATAAAATTGAGAGTGCGTGCACTCTGTGCTAATGCTGCCTCAGCACTCAGAGGGGCCTGCAGGGGCCTGCATTAACACTAGCCCCACCCAGGAGCACACGCCCAAGATAACAGCCCACAGAGTCACACTACAAGTAAGTTCCTGAAATGAATTCCCTAATGGCCCTTGTATCGTCTCCCTGCCTCTCTGGCCTTCCCCTGTGCACCCTAGCTAAGACCCCCCACGAGGCTTACCTAAACTCTTACTCTTTTCAGTTTGAATTAACTAATCTTACCTTAGCTGGGAACTTCAAACATTAACCTGTGGACCAATAAAGACTGAGTTTAATAAATGAGCTTATATCTAGACAGCCCTGGTGCAGACTTTCTTCTGTTTAAAACATGCGATCACCTCACTACAGAGCCAATCTCAGGAGCCCAGAGGCCTTCAGAGAGTCCTGAGGCTCCATCTGACCTAAACAACTTCCCTGACCTCTGGGATCAGCAGCCTCCAGAGCAGCTTTGGTGTCTGCCCAGAGCTTGTCTTACCTTTCAGGGACAATCACCTGTTTATGACTCTGGTGGTCCATGGGGACAGTGGCAATAACCAGGCATTCTTGGCTCTGTTAGACACAGGAGCCCAGGTCATAGTAATGCCAGGTAACACTTCTAAATCCTCCCAAGGGAACCTCCTACAGCCTGCAAGGCACAGCAGGGAAAGTGTAAAGGGAATGTACATTCAGCTGACGGGTTTATTGGCACCATATTTCTCAAACAGTTGCCAGTGGTGACGACCCTCTTGGCTCTGTTATTACAGACATGAATGCCCTTGCTCAGTGGCACACTTGGCATAATAAACCCATATTCATGGCCTTTATCATGAGAACCTGTCCAACTGCCTCCAATGAAAAAGTCTGCTCTCCCAGTTGTTATTTGGTTGGCCAAAAATTTCATTCCTTCTAATTTTGTTTTGTAAGATGGCTGTAGTAGCCCTTAGTTGTCTCTAACTTCATTTGAAACAATTTTGTTAGACTGTTTTGTGACCGCTGTCATATCAGCATGTATTAAAAAATCACAACTGGTGAATTTTTGTGTGGCTATTTTAATATTGAAGATGGAAAAAGATATACAACAATTTTGGTGTATTATGCTTTATTTTTTCAAGAAAGGTAAAAATGCAACTGGAATGCAAAAAAAGATTTGTGCAGTGTATGGAGGAGGTGCTGTGACTGATCGAACATGTCAAAAGTGGTTTGCGAACTTTCTTGGTACTATTGGCACTTTGGCTACATAATTCTTTGCTGTGGGGCTGTCTTATGCATTGGAAGACATTTAGCTGTACCCCTGGCCTCTACCCACTAGAATCCAACAGCAGGACATAGTCAACATACTCAAAATATCCAGATCAATGAAGTTATTGGTGAAAGTGAAAAATGAATCTTTTATTTTATAGAAAAAACTAAATGGACTTTTTGACCAACCCAATACTTTAGAAAATGGAATCTCATGGAATTTCCACCTAGTTCACCAGTACCAAATGGCCAGACTTACAGACATAATGGTCTATTCGAAAACATACTCCTTAAGCTTTTAAGCAATAGGTCATCCCCAAAATGGACAGAAATTTTACCCAAGGTTCTAATACTGCTTAATTCCCAGCCCTCAATCCTCCAAACTCCTAACACTAACTACCAGTCTTCTCCAAAGACTTCCTGGGACAGGAAGCTTTGGGAACCTTTGACATTGAAGAGAATGTCATTTACAGCCAGCCACCAGATGAATTGTCAACATCTTTTAAAAGTTTCTCCACTACAGTTAACATTCAGTATTATTTTTTGTTAGTTTTAAGTATATAGCATAGTAGTTCGACATTTGGAGTTTACCATTTTCATTTTTTGATAGATCTGACTGGGGGGGTAGATCGCACAATGTGAGCCCAAGGTGACAAACCCATACTAAATGCTTAGAGAGCATGATTATACAGATTTTGTTGTCCCAGACAATTGGCTGATACCAGCCACAAAGCTAAGGCCCCTGGCTTTGCCTTGTTACCCAAGTTAAAATGGCCAGTTAATTAAGCCACATTTATCAAAAGTCTTGTAAGAGATTGAAATTATAGCTCCAGGACCCAATGGTGGAACTGTGTGGATCACAGAGCGAGAAAAGGAGGCCTACCCTGTGGATGCCAGTCACATTTGGAACTAAATTCCACAAAGGAACCCTGGAATCCAGGAGCCCTTGTCAGTGGACAAGGCTCATGCCCCTGCCCTACTTTCCAAGAAGTGAATGACCTCCCTCTCCAAAGCAACCACAGTCTGCCTGTGGTCAGTATCTAGACTGCCCACCAGCAAGGAGGCCCCTGCAATCTAGCCACAGGCAAATGATGTCCCTTGTGTACAGTATGAGTAATAGGTAGGGTTGCAGGTAGACTCCTGTCACTAAAGACACACTGCAACAAATTCAGCCAGGTGCAAAAGTGAACCACAGGACAGCTGAGATCCAGGTACTGGCAGGCCCTGTTGGAAGGACTGAATTCAGCCAGATGCCACCAGGCACAGGTGCTGACCTAGAGAGCTCAACTCTCTCTGCGTTAACTAGTACCGGTGGAAGTGATGTTGCAGGGATTGCTCCTTCCTTATAATTAAATCCCAGACAGAATGGTCTTCCCAATGCAATCAAATGAGATTCATCTGGTTGGCAGGGCTCTAATGAGCCTACTGTAGTTATAATGGGGTAATCTCTAGATTGTAAAGCTGTTATCTACAAAATGTCCCTACAATTAGCCCATCCATAAGCCCAGAATATATGCATTGGGGATGGAATCCCTGCAGAGTTTGATCCTAAACATCACGTACTCCTTTGCAAGGTACACACCTGAGGATCTGACTTTGCTCACTGGGATCTGCTCAGCTAGCAGCACCATGCTTGTAATTCCATCCTGAGCCAGCTAGTATGTATATCCAGAATTCAATGCCAGCCAGACTCTCAAACTCCACCTAAATAAGCCACGCTTTCCTGGGCTGGCCTCCACCACCCCCACATACACCAACAAGGCAGACAGCATTGCTCCATTCCAAGAGGTTGTCATTGGAAATGACAGCACTGCAGAGGGTGATGTGACAACCCAAGAGACCCATGAGGGAAACAGTGAGCCTTGACTGCTCTGCACATTGGGATTTCCACTCCCTGCAGACTGCCTTTGCACCAACAGGGAGGTGACTGGTGATTCCAGCTGATTGAACTCGAGAACACTATAGAGGACTATTTTTTCTGAAATAGCCACACTGCTTGTCTCACGAACCTTGCCTCCATCAAAAGGCTTGCAAAACCGTAAGTCATCTGCAGACTGTCAGGAAACACTAGGCATCACCTTACCTTTATGCCCAGCCGGACAATGTGGTCTAAACCACACTACCCATAATAAGGCACTGCCTTGCAAAACCTCCTGATTGATCTGCTTAGACTCCAAGGTAGGGACCTCTTGCCACTGTTTGCTGCTTGATATACTAGATTATGGCTTTTGCTTTCCACTGACCCATCCATAACAGACTCTGTTCCCCTTGTTACTGTACCATTGCCACCAACCCCTCCTCCATACAGCAAAATGCCATCTCTGCTCCTCACCACATTAGTCTGTTAGTCCCTCCCCAAGGCAAACCATCAGGCTGCCCCACACCAGGTTTTTTGTCTCTTTTAGTTTAGTATATTTTAATAGCAAACTTACAAGAATTGCACCGAATGACAGATAACATTAAGAACACACACTTGCAGGAAGGACAACTCAGATAAGTACAGTGGATAGAGGACACTGTGTAATGATGCTGCAAACAACATTTAGTTTCCATAAGTAAGAAATTGTTTAAAAAATTAAAATGTTGGCCTTGACTGGAAAAATTTAATAGGTATATTAGTAATTGTTATAAAGTCGAATTGCTGAAACTTGGTCACTGAAATAGGTTGACCGGCATCATCCCCTATTTATGTTTTTTAACATAAATGAAAATGAACCCAAATGAAAATGGAGAAACTGCCAATATACTGATTTCTGGCCCCTATTTTTCCACCTGCAGCCATATACTTAGGCACCTTTAGACCCCTGGGGAAAATATATTCCATGTTCAGAACTACCAACAACAGAGAGAAGAGAATTGTGTTTTGACAATAAAGTGTTTCCCATCACAGATTCAATAAGACAAATGTATTCATACAAACTTGTGAGATGGCAGCCCAGGCCTTGCAAGTAAAACAGTGTTGGATCTGTCACCACACAGTGCCAGACCTGCAGCCCCACGTCACTGTCTATCTCGGGGTTCGCTAGAGCGGTAAACCCTTTGTGCTAACTCCCTTTAAATCACCATGAGACTCATTTAAACTAATCTAATGTAGGTCACACTGCAGGAAACCATAAAAATAATTAAGCTTCCATGGTGGTACTTTTTTTTTTAATTTAAATTATTTATTGTTGTTCAATTACAGTTGTCTAGATTTTCTACCCCCTCCCCTCTCCAAACCTCCCTCCCTCCCTTGCTTGTACCCTCCCCCTCAGTTTTGTCCATGTGTCCTTTATAGTAGTTTCTGAAAACCCTTCTTCCTACTGTCCCCTTCCCCCTCCCCTCTGGCTATTGTTAGATTGTTCTTAATTTCAATGACTCTGGTTATATTTTGTTTGCTTTTTTCTTTTGTCGATTATGTTCCAGTTAAAGGTGAGGTCATATGGTATTTTTCCCTTACCGCCTGGCTTATTTCACCTAGCATAATGCTCTCCAGTTCCCTCCATGCTGTAGCAAAGGGTATAAGCTCCTTCTTTCTCTCTGCTATATAGAATTCCATTGTGTAAATGTACCACAGTTTTTTGATCCACTCATTTGCTGATGGGCACTTAGGTTGCTTCCAGCACCTGGCTATTGTAAATTCTGGTGCTATGAATATTGGGATGCATAGGTTCTTTTGGCTGGTGTTTCAGGGCTCTTAGGGTATAATCCCAGCAGTGGAATTGCTGGGTCAAAAGGCAATTCCATTTTGAGTTTTCTGAGGAAATTCCATACTGTTTTCCACAGAGGCTGTACCAGTCTGCATTCCCAACAGTGCACTAGGGTTCCCTTTTCTCTGCATCCTCTCCAACACTTGTTTGTTGATTTGTTTATGATGGCCATTCTGACTGCTGTGAGGTGGTATCTCATGGTGTTTTTAATTTGCATCTCTCTGATGGCTAGTGATATTGAGCATCTTTTCATGTGTCTCTGGGCCCACTGTACGTCCTCCTTGGAGAAGTGTCTGTTCAGGTCCTTTGCCCATTTTTTAATTGGGTTGTTTGTCTTCCTGGAGTGGAGTTGTGCGAGTTCTTTATATATTTCAGAGGTCAAAGTCTTGTCCGAGGTACCACTGGCAAATATGTTTTCCCAAGTAATTGGTTCTCTTTTAATTTTAATGCTATTTTCTTAGCTATGCAGAAGCTTTTTAATTTGATGAGGTCCCGTTTGTTTATTCTTTCCTTTATGTCCATTCCTTGCTTTAGGGGACATATCCATGAAGATGTTGCTGAGTGGAATGTCTGAGATTTTCCTGCTAGTGTCTTCCTCTAGGACTTTTGTGGTGTTAAGACTTATATTTAAGTCTTTTATCCACCTTGAATTTATTTTTGTGTGTGGTGTAAATTGGTGATTGAGTTCATTTTTTTGCATGTAGCTATCCAGATTTCCCAACACCATCTGTTGAAGAGACTATTTTTGCTCCATTTTATGCATCTTCCCCTTCTGTCAAATATTAATTGACTACAGAGACTTAAGTTATAGCACCCACTTATGATTAAAAAAAACACCCAGCAAAGTGGGAATAGAGGGAGCATTTCTCAACATAGTAAAGGCCATATATGAGAGACCTACAGCCAACATCATATTCAATGGACAAAAACTTAGAGGATTCCCACTAAGATCAGGAACAAGACAAGGATGCCCACTTTCACCACTCCTATTCAACACAGTACTGGACTTACTAGCCACAGCAATCAGACAAGAAAAAAATAAATAAAAGGCACCCAAATTGGAAACTGTCATTGTTTGCAGATGACATGATAGTGTACATAGAAAATCCTATAGACTCCACCAAAAAACTACTCAACCTAATAAGTGAATTTGGCAAAACAGCTGGATACAAAGTCAATACTCAGAAATCAAAGGCATTTTTGTACACCAGCAAAGAAACATCAGAAACAGAAGTCAGGGAAAACATCCCATTTGATATTGCAACAAGAAAAATAAAGTACCTAGGTATAAACCTAACCAAGGAGGTAAAAGACCTGTATTCAGAAAACTATACAATGCTGAAGAAAGAAATTAAGGAAGACACAAACAAATTGAAGCATGGTACCATGCTCATGGATTGGAAGAATTAACATAATCAAAATGGCCACACTACTCAAAGCAATTTATACAGTCAATGCAATTCCTATTAAAGTACCCATGACATATTTCACAGATATAGAACAAACATTTCAGAAATTTGCATGGAACTATAAATGACCCCGAATAGCAGCTGCAATTTTGAGAAAGAAGAACAAAGCAGAGGGATCACAATATCTGATGTCAAACTGTATTACAAGGCCACTGTAGTCAAAACAGCTTGGTACTGGCATAAAAACAGGCACATAGACCAATGTAACAGAACAGAGAGTCCAGAAATAAACCCATGGTGGTACTTTCTAAAGGTTACCAACAACATTCAACGTCTGGAGTTCATTCTGTATACTTGCTTCTTCTCAGTGGTAAATAATGACTCATTCATATTACACAGTGGACCTGACTCAAGGGGCCATGAGCCAGTCCACATGAGCCTGCCTCACCCCCTAATCTACCCACAGAGATAATCTATATTATTGCAACATTGTTACTTTTAATATTCAAGCCACCCTTTCCCCTCCTGGTACCTCTCTGCTGGCGACCTCCTGCTTGCATTAATGAAGGGGCATTTGGATCCCTAGTCTGTCGGGACTGTCTGTCAGTAGTGGACTAGCAGGTGTATAAATAGGTGCTATTGCCCTGGCCTATTGGATCAAACATTAAAAGCCCCAGTAATTATCAGCCAGCCTAAACAACCTCATGCAGACACTGCACCTTAAATGGAGTCCCATGCAGCAACAGCATGCCTCTCTAGCAAAAATGGATGTAGTTAACTGGTTGGTGTTACATTTTGTGTTGGCTGAATGGGATGGAATCTGTTCTACAGAGGAATTCGGGACAGGCATAGTCCACCCTCCAGAAAGATGCCTCAAAGTACACAGAGGTCATATATAACTAAAATATTTCCACAAATTCAGCATTCCTTGAGGTCCCTGATTTGTTCTCATTGCTCTCACCACCCACCTGGGCACACTGGCTGAAAATAAGATCTCAAACACTAACAAGTCCACTTGTTATTATTCCCATGGCTTCATTATTATTGGCTTGGTTAAATGTGCTCTATAATGGCTTCAGAAACAATACCTATGTCCTGTAACATATCTGCTACACAAATTATTGCTATTCCTGATGCCAAAGCATAACAGGATAGATTGTTAAGCGTTCAGGTAAGTTATTCCATAATAGTGCTTATTGGCATGCATTCTGTGTGGCCTAGTGGTCTGCAGAGGCCTAGAATGGACACTAGCTCCTCCGATTAGCATATGCCCTAGATAAGAGTCCAAAGAGTCACAAGTAAATGTAAGTTTCTGATATGACTCCCCCAATGGCACTTGCAATAAATAGCCTCATCCACCCTCCCCAGGATACCTCCTTTGTGCAAGACTTATATTTTGATATGAGACTTGTCAAAATCCCGTTTAAAAAAATATTTACTTTTAGAGAGAGAGGAAGGGAGGAAGGGAGGGAGAAAGAGAAACATCGATGTGTGGTTGCCTCTTCCATGCCCCCAACTGGGGGCCTGGCCTGCAACCCAGGCATGTGCCCTAACTGGGAATCAAACTGGTGACCCATTGGCTCTCAGGCTGACATTCAATCCACTGAGCTGCACCAGCCAGGGCCCCAAACCCTGATTTTTTGGTTTGAATTGATCAACCCACTCTTAGACTGCGAACCCCAAGCACTGCACCCGCTGATCCTAATGAAGGCATGTGACCCAGGTCCTCCTGTGTGCTCTGCCTGTACTCTGGCCCAGCCTCTCCACTTGGCCCCTCAAGTTGAGCTGAGTACTTCCTCCGGGATCTCTAAGTAATAAACTATATTTCACTTTCCCTCTGTTGAGCAACTATTCGCCATCTGACAGCCCAGGGCTCTATTTAACAAATATTAATTTTACAAAGTCACAAATAAATATATAAACATAAAAATGTATGTATTGGTAATCTTTCAAACTTTTATAAGCCCAATATTTCTCTAGTTTTATATATTTTAGGAAGAAAGAAAAGTGTCTCATAGAGAAAACAGAGAACTTGACCCTGTGATTTTAAATTGACCTTAATTGTTGTTATTTGTAAAACCCAGTTCAGTATTTTCTAAACTTTCCTGAAAACTAAAGAAAAGGCATATTTGATCAGTGTCATTTTTTTAAATACGGTCATTAATAGTTCTAATAACAATCATTCCACTCAGTTTAAAAATCACACTGGGCTGAATTTTCTGCCAGAACAATCTTTGAACTACTTTTCCAAGATTCCCTTCCCACCACCTTTCAGAGTTAGAGTTGGCCAGAGATGCATTTAAGTGAGATTGAAAAATAAAGCAGCAGCCATAGTTCCCAGAGGTCTTGGTGACCAGACCCATGGAGGGGAGCTGTAGAATTGCTCTGTTTCACCTTGTCCTTGTTCTACACAAGACTTTGGGGAACACGGTTCAGTACAGAGCAGCAGTCAATGCTTTTGCAAATGCCGGTGTTTAAACCAAACATGAAGAGTCACATGCCTAGTTCGTCAAGGCACAGAGTCATCTAGTATCTTAAACCTGATCTATTCATATTCTAAATAAAAGCAATATGTCCAACCTAGTGAGAATTATAAGTTACTGATGATTTATTGAACACAATTGTACACTGAATGGATAGGTTCTGCTTCCATTAAAAAGAGTCAATCACTTGAATTTTAATTTATGGTCCCTTTGTGTAATCTCAAAATTGCAAACACTTCATAACATGGAATCAATTTAAATATCTATTCAAAAATGCTCTTTAAAATTTATTAGCATATTCCATTTGCTGCATAAAGAAAATTCAGGTGTATAACATAGTTGTTAATATTATTATTATCATTATTATTATTATTTTAGCTGAGGCAGTTGGAGAACATTGTTAATTGCTCAGTGTTAATCTGGTGAGTTTTCAGAACACCTACAGGGTAAATAAATGAGCATTGCATGCAAATTAATTAAAAATCTTACTGTCTGAAGAGAAAGAAACAACTGTTTGGTGTTTCTCATTAGAAAGAGTACTTCTCTAAGAGGCTTTCTAGTGGAAATAAGTTTGCTTTCTGACTTTAGGCACTGTTTTCTTTAGCTCTGAATTATTACTTCTTAAAATTGTAGACTGTTTGGAACCTCTCTGCCTGGTTTCAAGAGCTGCAAACCCCCCATGGCTAAGGCTGAGTGAGTGACCTTTGGACTGTGAGCTCCTAAGGAGACAAAGCTTATCTCCCTGTCAGGAGCACTGCTTCTGCTTCATCCATCTCTGGCCCCAATGCTTGGTCAGTTAGTCAATGACAGGTAAGACCCCTCAGAGTGGGGGGCAACCTAAGCCAGACACGATCACTTGGGAGGCCCTCAAGGAAAGACTAGGGGGCGTATAGCAAAAGGGGGTGATGGACCCTCACCCCTCGGTTTTAACATTGCCTGAGTCCTCATTCTGTCTTCAAGAAGTCTCCTAATCTCTTGGTTGCCTTACTTCCCCTGCCTGACTTAAGCCTCAGACAATGCCTTAAGCCTGAGACAGTGCTGGTGGTGGGTACCACCCTGTGCAGGAAAGGGTGGGTTCTCTAGGGCAATCAGGCCTAAGAAAGACTATGTAAAATCCTGTGAAACCTGCTTTGTTTAGAATGCTCTCAATTAAATAAGGGTCCAAGCAAGAAGTGAGTTTATTCCTCAAAGTTTTATAGCTCTTTAGCTATAAAGACCCTGACTCTGACCCTGACTCAAAATAGGCCCTCAGAGTTCTTTGTTATCTATTGTGTGACCCTTACTGCCTGAAAATGATTAATGAGCTTTACCTGTATCCCTGTGTGTTATAAACCCAATAAAAGCCCATTGAGGAAAAGGCTCTTGACCCTTCTCCTTTGAAAGATTGACCACCTTTCCTCCCCAAGCAGATCATGTCTTGGTAGCATTTTCATCCGTTCTGGCCAGCGGGGTTGGGGGGGGGTCTGTGTGGGGGAGACCCCCCACAGTAGTCATCAGATTTTTTGGTGCTACTCTGAATTTTTAGAAAGATTCCAAAAGTTTGTGTAAAAGGAACTTGAGCAACTTCGGTTAAATATTTTGTCTGCACAGTATGAAATGATCCCTTCTATTACCCTTGACCTTATACCCTCAGACTTAATGATTAAGAGATGGCCTTTGTAAGCACACCAAATGCGCAAATTCTAATGTCTCTGCTAGATCTGATTTGCAGCAAGTTGTTTAACCTCTGTCTAGGTTTCCTTTCCCATAAAACAGGGATAATAATTGAATCTAATATACAGAGCTGTTAGAAAGATTAAATGATTTGATATTTGAAAAGTGCTTAGCCTAGTATTGAGGCAACAGTAAAACAAATAGGTATTTTCTAAATAACTGATATTATTCTGCCTAAAATACTTTAAGTAGAAAAGATATAAAAAACAAAAGAATTTGAAGAACTCAGAAATAAGATGACAGAGCTAAGAAAATTATAAACCAGAGGAAAATACTAGAAGTTGAAGCTAAGGATTATAAAAGTAAAAACAATTAATAATGCTCTAAGAGAAATAGATAAGGAGAAACATTTTTTTTTAATCTGAAGAAAGTGATAAAAATAATTTGAAAAATAGGGACTAAGATTGAAGATTTTAAAAAGCCATCATATAGGTAATAGGAGTCTTGAAAAAAATGACAAGGGTAAGAACAAATTCCAAACTATTATTCAAGAAAAATTTTAACACCCTGCCCCCACCCCACACACAAAGAGCATGCCAGGTGTTTTAATAATATTAATCCAGAATAACCAACATCAAAGCATACTCTAGTACCATTACTAAGCTTTAAAATATATAATTCTTTTTTGCCATGTAAGAAAGTGAGGCTCATTGCCTTATAATGAAAGAAAGAAAATTGGATTCTGAGACTTTTGGAGGATTCTTAGACTTTTCTTGAGCACTCCAGTTTCTCTGAGTACTCAGTTTTCTTGAGTACTCAAGAAAATAGAATGTGAGGCAAGAGTTTTATATCTACCAAAACTGTCACAGTATACAGGGCACAGAAAAACTGTTATAAATCTGCAGAAACTCAGGAAAACACTTTCCATGAATCTTTCCTGAGGAATCTCCTGGAGAATGAGCTTCATGTAACCAAAAAAAAAAACTAGAATGATATCAACTGGAAGACTGATAGTGAATATTAAATACATAGGTTCTACTAGAATAAGATAAAAAGAAGACTAGAAGTGAGAGAGTATAGAACTGGCTCCGTTTTCTGACAATGCAGATATAATACCGCCATTAACAAATGAGTTTAGAATGGAAATTGAATATATACAAAATTTACCTCGTTTCAGTAATCATAGCTGGTTTGGGTAATATAATATTGTTATTCTTTTTTTAAAAAACCCAAATCATTATGTTGTATACCTTAAACTTATACAATGGTATGCCAGTTATATCTCAATAAAACTTGGGAAAAAGTATTTTGTTCTGTTGAGTGTGAATTGTGGTCTAAAGTAAATGAATGATTCTAAATTTTCTACTCCCTATGTTAGTGAGAATCAGGCAGGATTTTTGAGGAAGAAAGGAGATACAATTTAATAAATATATATGTTTATATTTATGTTAAAATTCTATAGTTTAGAATTTGATTGGAAAAAACTCAATGTGAATTCATATAATATAATATTTCTTAAATGTACATATTTTCTGTTTTTTTAAAAACTGAAAAGGCCTAGAAACAGTATATAACCCAATTGCAATGAGCATCCCTAGGCACACATTAGTTATTGGCTAAGCAAATGTGGTGAAAAGAAACATTTTCTTACATATTTCAGCTTATAAATGAGAACTCAATGGTAGAATATCATCACTTTAAGCCCCTAATGAGTTAATGGGGCTAAGCACTGAACACCAACTGCTGCCAGCATGTGCCTCCAGACAGAAGAACTCAGTTGCACCTCCACTTTTTCAAAGGCATTAACAATTCAGGTTAGTCCAGCCTCTGCACTCAGATGGAAGCAGATCGTGTTGAACTGCATCATTATTAGGCAATCACCACACACATACAATTAACAGGTTAGAGAGCCTCAATTCTTCATAAATTGAAACTTAAAAAGATATGACTTTAACGGGCAAGATTACATCCATAATTGCTTAGTAATGCACCCTTGTATGATGAAATCATAAAGGAATACAAAATAATTAAAAATTAAGATGATTACATTTGCAAGAAGAAAAGGAAGCATGATTAGTGTAGGACCTATGAAGTTTCTGGGGTGTCTGATAAAAGTTCTACTTTCTTGACCTTAGTGGTGATTAAAAAAATATGCTACAATAATTTACTATGATATACATATGCACATGCATACATATGAGTCTGTCTGGAAAAAGTCCAGCCATTGATAAAATGAGAATGGTTTGCACAACATGGATGTAGCCTGGCAGCCAAGGAGAGTGGACTGGGATGCGCATGTGTGAACAATAATGACTACTCTATACTAGTCAGTGGGGGTGGCGGATGCCATTGAGTGAGCATGTGTACTGCATGGCTATCACACTAAAAAAAGACTGAGTAGAGCAATCTACTCAGTAGATTTAATTTTACTTTCTCTTTAAATATTTTACTCTGTATGTAGAATCTACATCAGATTTTGAGCACTCCTTGAACACTCCTCCAAAGAAACTATTCAGATGATTCAGAAGGCTGCAGCTATGGGCAACTGGTACTTGGCAGCTTCATCACGACAATGCAACCACACACGCATCATGTCTCGTGCAGAATTTTTTTGTGAAACATCAAATCACTCAGGTGACTCAGCCCCTCTACAGCCCAGATTTGGTGCCCTGTGACTCCTGGATTTTCCCAAAATGAAAATCACCTTTGAAACCAAAATCACCTTTGAAAGGGAAGAGATTTCAGACTGTTAATGAGATTCAGGAAAATATGACCAGGCAGCTGATGGCAACTGGAAGAACTACGTGAGGTCCCAAAGTGCCTACTTTGAAGGGAACTGAGGCATCATTGTCCTATGTACAATGTTTATTGTATCTTGTGTTTTCTTCAATAAATGTCTCTATTTTTCATATTGCATGGCTGGATACCTTCTGGACAGACCTTGTACACACACACACATATACATGTATACACATGGACACATACACATATATGTACAAACACATATATAATGTTATATGATTTAAATATTTTACTTTTAGTGTCTTTAAATTGGGCATGTGGAAAATATCCATTGAATGGGTGATAAAGGAAAACAAGGTTTTTTAAAAAATTCCTGAGAGAAACAATTTTTTTAAAAAGAAATTTTGATTTATAGACTTTTAGAGAGAGGGGAAGGGAAGGAGAAAGAGAGCTAGAGATACATCAATGTGTGGTTGCCTTTCGTGCACCCACTGCTGGGACCTGCACCACAACCCAGGCATGTGCCCTCACCGGGAATGGAACCGGCGACCCTTTGGTTTGCAGGCCAGCACTCAATCCACTGAGTGACACCAGCCAGGGCTAAAGGAAAACAAGTTTCATAAAACCTGATTTCAAAGTATAATTCTTCTAGTGGTACTTTCTTATATTCTGTGTATAATTATGCCATAGAAAACTCTTACACATAATTAAATAGGATCTAGTTTATAAATACATATATTTGTTTCAAACAAATAGAGTAGATTGAACATGCAAGCACTAGAAGTAAAATTTCATTTCATTTAACTTCCTAATACAAAATAACACAGAAAAATACAGATTTCTGCGTCATTATCATCACTGATAGTGCATGGTAGGATTTTTATTGATTTAAGTAAGATTAAAAATGATGCCTCTGATCATGAAGGCAAGCAAATTATTTTTGTCTACTAGGACAGCTTCTAAGGATGAGAAAGTATATTTGGGCTTTAATTCTAGAGACTGATATTGGTATGATTCCATAAAACTATTAGGAAACAATATTGTAAATGGGAGGAGTTATGAAATTTTATGTGATTGTTATTGGATATAGTGAAGCTGAATAGATCTACTGTATCAAAATGTTGCTCCTGAGATATTTATCTACCATATCACAGTGTGCAATTAATGAATTGCAATTAAACATCTGTAGGCTAAAATTTTCATACAGAGTAAAATATTTAAACAGAAAGTTAAATTAAATAGCACTTACACATTACTTATCAAAGACAGTAATGTAGAATTAACATGTCACTAGAAGTCTCATGCAGACGACTCTACAAAAAAATTTGCACTCTGTCTACTATGGTGTGGCTTTCTGGAGGTGACTACATTGATATGTCCTCTGCAAAATGAACTGGGTGTGGCCATGTTATTAGTTCAATTTAATTAGTAGAACAACATTTTTTATATCGTGGCTCATTTCCTGGTTAGGACTTTTAGAAAGTGCCTTTGACATGCCTATTTATTCTTTTGTCTTTTGCCACTGAATAAAGAGAATTTTAAGTCACTACAGGAATGGTAGACAGAGCCATAGAAATGAAGCCAGGTTTCTAAAACACAAAGTGCACAACACTGCCCACTGACACTGAATCCATGTGGAACCTTAAATGAAAAGGAATAAAACTGCATTTTATTAAAACACTGAAACTTCGGGGGGAGGTGTTATTAATAACAGACACCTGTGTGCAGAGTCTGACACTCTCCATCAACATTGGTTATTATATTTGGGCAAATACTTAAAATTTCTAAAAAAGCATATTTGCATTTATTGCATGAAGATGAAATCAGTACTTTTTGAAACTGTAAATGTAGAGAAATACATAAAGCATTATGTATGACAGTCCTTGGTATGTAACTGGCTCTCAGGAAATGACAATATTATTAACATTATTTTTAACATTATTTTCTTGTGACATTTATTAACAATATAACCATAGCTTTTAATTTCTTAATTTGCTGGCAATCTATTGAGCAGAGGTTTATAAAATTTTACAAGCAGGACAGTAATTTCTTAATAGAAGTCATTGGATTTAGTCATATGTATGATGCAGCTACTTTAAAAAATAGCAAATTCACAGGCATTACTTTTTGTATCCTCTAAAATGCCTCACACAATGCTTTACGCACAGACGTGAAAAGAAAATAGAACACATGATATAGGAATACTTTCATGACACTCATCTACCTAACACAGTGTGAGTAAATGGCAGGCGGAATTCCTCCACAACACTGTTAACATGTGGCTTCAAAACTCAAATGGCTTCTGTCGCTGTGTGCCTCAAACCACTTAATTTACATGTGATTATTCTTAATAAGTTGTCTACTGTTACATTATTTTATGAACTACTTCCAATTATTTTCTCCATTCAGCTTGAAAAAAGATAAAATTCAAATTGTGAGCACAGCATTTTCATCTCCGAATAAAACAATTTTGACCTTGTTGGACACAGACGTTTCTATTGTAAATCTATAATAGTTTTGTAGTTCAGATCTCTCTAGACATTGCTAGTTTCCAGAGTACCTTATCACCAATACGTGCATGTAAAATCAAGAATTATACCAAGAAGGCATACACACTTACATTTCCATTTTATCCCCGCAGATAAACTTCAAGGGTAATTGTCCTTCACTTCACCAAAAAATTTCATTTTATGATTTCCAGCCTTTGTAATTCCAGTATCCAACTATAAATGTGATGAGTCATATTAGGGTTTGAATTAGGAATATAGAGATAAAAAGGGAGAGAGAGCATGGTATTATTTGACTTGTAAAGCTTCCATATGATTCTGGAGTAATGAGACATTTTATAGGTCTCATGAAGATTCTTTATGAACACTGTTTGAAAGGAAATTATTAAAAGCTTTTGAACAAGGTTAGTATGACTCAAAATACACATTGGAGAAAAACTTTCATTTAGTGATAAAAGATCTAGGGCATTTAAAATAGATACCATTTATGTTTTGTATTCAATCCTGAAACATTTTCAATGATTGATGTTAACTCAGGTTCAAGTTTTGACAGCTGAGTGAATTCTGATGCTTTCAATTAATTGTTCAATAAAATGCTGACATAGAGTTAGAATGATAACTAACTACAAATATTAATAAAAATAAAAGAGTCAATTGACTTGTCACTAGAATCTGTCAGGAATATAGCAAAGCTTAAAGGCCAGTGTTTGAGGATGAAAATGTAATGCCAGAGCCTACTTGTAACTTTCAAAAAGAATCAAACTATTAAAAAAAAAAACAAGACAAACGAGCAGTGAGTTTACTACTGGAAATAACTTGGCTGTCTTTTATGGAGGGTGCAGCAAACACTGTCCTCACTGGTGAGGGTAGAGGGGAGTTTCTGGAAAGTTTGGTGATGGTTGTCCTCCAAAGGGTGAGTGGAAGATTATAGATGCTCCCTGGAATGGGGATGCCTAGTTTCACTTGGGATATTTATAATCTGAAATTATACAGGCCAGAACACAGTGCTTAAAGTTCAGAGGCAGCAAAGCCTGGGAACCAATTGTATTGCCATGACCTTTGGAGATCTCTGAAGATGGCAAAGAGGGCATGGTCCTAAGATAGGGAGTAAGCTAGTATTAATTTACTTGCAAAATAATACTGAATATAATGGAGATTTGTGAAAGGCTCACATCAAACTCTTAAGAGAAAACCTAAATTCAGACTAATGTCATCAAGATGGTGACATAGACTGTTCCTGACTGTAGTTCCCTTCTCAAGAAGACCAACTAGCAACTATTCATAGAGAAGGCACCATTGTGAAATCCTAGAACACAGGAATAAGGCTGAAGCCCCCCTGGGCCACAGATACCAAGAAGCACTGCATTAGAAGGATAAAAAGAGTAGTTACACTCAGAGTGCCTCACCCCTCCCCCAGGTGGGCATAGTGCCTCACCAAGACTGTCCCCGGGACCTATGGTTTCCTTGATGGGGGGTGGGGGAAGGAGAGAGGTCAAGGTGGAAATCTAGCTTCTCCAGCATTGTGGCTCACTTCCCAGGAGGCCCACTCAGATCCTCCCACGTGGCTACTGGAGATCAGAACTGTGACGAAGAGGAGGGACAAGGATTATAGCGACCAGAGTTGGGGGTCTTGGGACACTGAATGCCTACTCACAGTGATGCCCAAGTGGATGCTTCAACCAGTAGTGCTGCCTGGAGGAAGAGGCAGGATGTTGGCCCCATCTTGCCAGGTAACTTGGTGCACAATCTGCCTGCTTTGAAAGCCAAACTACAGTTTTGCTGGTCTTGGTGACTGTTCTGTGACCCTACCCAGGCAAGGAAGCTAATTCATAGACCTGCCTACTGCTGAGTGCCACCCGCAGCCCCATCTGACCAAGAAAACAGGCCAGAGCACCTGAGAAGCTGCACGTCAGACAGAACTTCACTGGAGACCCCAGCCAGTGGCTCTCCTCACCTGTAGACACAAGCCAGAAGCCCCATTTAGCCAGAGAAATGAGGGCATAAATCAGTACAAATGTCTGATTTGAGACCCCAGACAACAAGTCTTGCCAGTCTTGGAGCCTGTTCTGCAGCCCCGCCCCGGCCAGGAAGCTAATTTACACTCCTGCCCTTGTTAAATACAGTCTTCAGCTGCTCCTGACCAGGAAACCTAACCAGAGCCCCCCCTGAAAGTTGCATAGCCCATCTGACCACCCCACTTACAGTGAGTGGCACAGAGCAGAGCCAGCCAGTGACTCTACTTATGCAGAACAAAGCCAGTGGCCCTGTCTGGCCAGGGAGCTAGGAATGCAGTTCTGTCAGATTCCAATCCCCAACAGGCCCATATTGCTGGATGAATATAAATGTAAAAATGATCAATACCAGCAAGCTGAATTCAGCAGCATATTAAAAGGACCGTACATCCTGATCAAGTAGGATTGACTCCTGGGATACTAGAATGTTTCAACATATGCAAATTAATAAATGTCACACATTACATTAATAGAATAAAAGATGTGAATCATATAATCATCTTAGTAGATGCAGAAAAAGCATTTTAGAAAATTAAATATCCATTGATGATAAAAACTCTCAACAAAAAAGGTACGGAAAGAACATACCTCAACACAATAAAGGCTCTGCATGATATACCCCCAGCTGACACCCCACTCAACAGAAAGGAAGAAAAAAGCAAGGCCCAAATGCCATCACTTGTTCTAAGGCCCATGATAGCAAATGCAGATTTAACACTGATGTAATTGCTGTTTCAACCTTTCTTAGAAACATGGTCGTAATTAACCAGTCTTGAATTTGCTGGTCAAGCATCAGTTAAGGTGATCTGTCTCCTGGGCCTTCTCCATCCCTGCTCTTCTTAGAAATAAGGCGCACTCTGCATGATAAAAACCCTTCCCCACTAAGAGGATGTCCTGTTCCAAAAATAAATCTGTTTTTTTTCTTTTGTTAAAGACTTCCTTGCCCCACCTTTCTTCCTATTAAAAACTTTCCATTTAGTATAACCCCTCACAGGCCTTTCCAGTCACTGAATGTAATGCTGCCCGATTCATGAACTGCTTACTAAATTAGCTCTTTGAATTTACTCAGTTCAACTTTAACGTTATGGAGTGAGATATGGTTTGAGCTATATTCATATGCAGTGACTTCCAACCACATAATATATGTTCTTTTTTGTATCTAAATTTAGAGTTATAATTCGTATTAACTGTGAAATTCAGAATCCTGAAGGAAATAAAGGAGCAAGTCACATGTATTGAAGTCAGTACTGTTTTTATAAAGGAAATAAAGCCTTGCTTATATGTGTTTTTCTGAAAGTGCTGGGAAGAAATGATTCAGGCCAGAGTTTAGTTTATCTTAGTCACCATCCCCTGACAGCATGCTAGACAAGTGGGCGGTAAGCGTGGTTGTATCCAATTAAAAACTCAAGTACGATAAAACTTGGCAGTGCCAGAAAGAACACACTGGGCTTGACCTAGGAAATAAGGAGAATAGAGACCTTTGAGAACTCTAGGGCCATAGACCAGCCTTTGGAATTGAAAACTGAATTCACTGTTATTTTTGGCAGTAACCGAATATATTTGCAATGTTAGTTACAACTCTCAAAAAGACACAGCAGTGGGTTGTGATTGGCAGATCTCCTAAAGTGTGTAAATAATTCTTTCCAAAACTTAATTGTTTTATTACCTAATCTTCAAAGATTATTAATAGTAACTAAGATAGGAGTAGATTTCATTCATCTAGTATGAAATTGAAGTTTTCATAAACAAAATTCTGTTTTAAAATTTTAATACAAAACTTGTTACAGAATATATAAAGAGCTCAAACAAGTTGACAATGTCAATAACAAATCAATAAAAATATAAAGAACTAATAAAACAATAATACTAATAAAAACAATAGACATTGCACCCATGTACGAATGGGTAATGCGCATGACCAGATGCTCAGCCTCTTTCGTCGTGAGGGGAATGCAGGTTAACATCACATGAGATGCATCACACACCCACTAGAATGACTACAATAGTCACAGCCATTCATAGCCACAACAAAAAGATATTCAATGCCATGCATTGACAAGGACAGAGAGAAACTGAAACCCTCATACATTACTGATAGGAATGTAAAATGATATATGCAGTCACTCTGAAAATCAATTTGGTGGTTTCTTAAGAAGAATAAACTTACCAAAAACCTGGTAATTCCATTTCAGGCTATGTTCCAAATGGAATAAAAACATGCCTCCATAAAAACCTCTAAACAAGTGATTTTAGTAACTGTACCCACACAGTATCAAAAACTTTAAAACAATCCAAATGCCCACTGGTTTGTGAACTGATAAACAACGTGTGTTCTCCATACAATGGAATACTATTTAGCAACAGAAAGAACAAGTTACTATGCATGATGCTACAACACAGACCAGCCTCCCGAGCATTGCACTAAGTAAATGAAGCCAGGCACAAATAGCATTCTATTACACTATTCCATTTTAAAAATATTACACAATCTTTTCCAAAAAAAGAAAAAAGGGAGAGAATACTTCCCAATACATTCTATGAAGCTGCTATCACCCTGAACCAAAAACAGATAACACATGCTGTTAAGTGAAGAAAACCACAGGCTAATACACCTTGAGTATAGATGGAAAAGTTCTCCATGAAATACTAGCAAATAAAATCCATTAACATAAAATAAGGATTATATGATATTATCAAGTGGAATATATCCCAGGAATGCAAGATTAATTAATTTTCAGATGCAAAACCAAGGTGTTAATTAATTTTCAAATGTGAAACCCCCATATTAATAGAACGGCAGAGGACATACAATCACCTATAAAGAGGTAGGGAAGTACATTCGGCAAAATACAAAACACCATTTCTAACAAGACTCAACCAAGTAGGAATAGAAAGAAATCTCTTCAACATGAAATAGTGCATGTATGAGAAAACCCTATCTATAGCGTACTTAATAGTGAGAAACTGAATGCTTGCTTACTTCTTAAGATCAGGAACAGTAAAGGATGTCCACTCTTGCTTCCATTTAAGATTGTTCTGGAGGTTCTACAAAAAATTAGACAAGAAAGAAATAGATATTATCCAGACTGAAAAAGAAGTAAATGAAGTACACCTGTCTCTACTTATGTATGATACTATCTTACATACAGGAAATCAGGAATCTACAATAAAAAGCTACTAGAACTAATAAAAAAAAAAAGGTAGTAGCACATAAGATCGCCACATAAATAGCAATTGTGTTTTTGTACACTGACAATCAACATTCTGGAAATAAAATTAAGAATAAAATAATTCTATATATAATAGCATTAACAAATCAAACACTTTAAATTTAACAAAAGAAATTCAGAGCTTATGGTGCAAAATGTTGTTTAAAATTTTTTTTAAAGACCTCAATAAATGGAAAGACATTCTATGTTCATGATTCAGATAAATTTTACACAAACTTCTTGGTAAGTATATCATTGGGTTGTGGGTTTTTATCGGCTCTGACTAAACTCGGGGACCAGGGAAATAAACACAAATTGGGTCTGAAGATTCATTGGGCCCACACAGTCAAACAGATTTGAGACGGTATTATTCATCATCTCACAAAAACCTCTCTCCAGCTATGAGTTCATGGTGCCAACACCGGCTTCCAGTGTTAGTGTCATGTCCAGCCTCAGTCTCAGAGTTCCCAAAGGAAAAAGTCTGACTATTTCATTTGTTCATAAGCAGGCAGTTAATAAACATCCTGGGGAAGTTTTGGGAGAATGTGCATTTTGCCTACTTGCGGTAGAATTGGAGAGGAACTTCCTCAAAAGAACTACTCTTTTCTTAATTGAGAATTACATGCTTATAATTTGTAATAAAAGATTTTGTAATAAAAATGGGCATTATTTGTGCTGAACCCTGTATACAAAACATTTTTAGCTTACAAAAACAGGCCACCCTCTAGATTTGGCCTAAGGCCATAGTTCACTGACCTCTGCATTAATGAGATGGGTGTGTCCTTCAGCTAATACTCTGAGAGACAAATATTCCAGTCTCCCATAATACATCATTTCTAATATTAAAACCACTCATAGCTTCCTAACATCTCCTTCAAGACTCTGTCAAGGAAGTTCAGGCATGCCCACTTCGTTTACACAGGAATGACGAATTTGAAACTTTAAGGCGTCATCATAGCTGTGTATTAGAATAAACTCTAGATGTAACTTAACAACATCTTAAATACTAAGTGATGACAGCTTGTACCCTGCTAATGAGCTACCCTTATATCTTACTCCATACCTCTGCCCAACACCCTTCAAGGTAGACTCTCACCTGTGTTTACATGTTCCTGCTGGTATTACCTAGGTCCTTTTGTTCTTTTATTTCAAAAGCAGACTATTTCCTTGGGTCAGGGACTTATTTCTCTTCCTGAGTTAAGCCTACTCTTTTGTTGATGGCACAAAGGGAATTAGACAGATTCTTGGGAGCACTGACTGGTCAAGGAGAAACCAGTGTCCTCTGGTAAAGGTCTTGTGGCCCAAAGCACTCAGGGGAGCCTGAATGTTCAAGATTATCAAGCACATTCACCCAGATGTTTTCATTCTATTCCTCAGTGAGCCTCTCTTCTCTTTTAGGCCCCGAGTTTAGCCGAGGAGACTGTACATTCAGTTTCCTTTTCTGGTCTGTAAACCCCATTTACAATTAAATCCTGGGCCTGATTTCCTGAACAGTCTGCCCTCCAGATACAGAAGACAGTGAGTTCTGTAAATGCTTCCATGGAGACTTTCTGACTTTCATTGCGTGCTCTGTTTCAGAGTTGGGTGACCCGAGTCTGTCATTTCCTTACTTTAATGCATTTAATAAAAGCCAGCTACCTTAATAATCTTTACAATTTCATTATAAAAATACTTCAATTTCTAGAACTGGTGAAAAGGCCAATGCTTTTATTTTAAACTGTATTTCATCTCAAACCACTTCAAATGATTATTTTAAGTAGTGTGATCCTGCAGCATTCTGGGGTTATCAGTACTATGCTTATAACTAACAGTGGTGTCTTTGCTATTATACTTTTGGGAAAGTGAATGATCTATTTCAATACCACCATCTTGATTTTACAGTTTCTAGAATCACTTCCAGTGCCAAATATTTTAATATTTTAAATTGCATCTTGAAAAAAGCAGAGCTAAGGACAAGGATTTGGATGCAGTTTAGTTTTTCAAAAAATGGAGGTGAGAGACCATGGAATAAGAGATGATACAGGGTAGAAGGAAAAGTCATTATAAGGAAGTACTACTGAGTTACCATAATGGGTGACAAAAACTCAATGATACCCGAGACATTTTAAGGAACATAAGGAATGTCACCAAAATTTGTCCATCTGATGCATGGGAGAATAAGGCACACATTTCACCTACTCTGGTCTCTTCACTGTGGCTGGTTTCCTGTTGAGTTGTCAGTACCTCAGTGGTATTTGCATTGAGGGGCTCCAGTGGTTTGGAGAAGGCCCTAAAACAGGCTGTGATGAGGTGTGGGAAGCAGGGCCCGCAGCTTGCCTAGGAGTAGCCACTGCAATTGTGGTTGATTTAAGAAAGCTGAGGGCAAGTGAGGAGGGATGCTGAAAGTCCCACCGATACAGTCTCGTAATTAATACAAATAGAAAACTACTGAGTGGATAAAGAATAAGTAAGGATCTCTACTCTCTCAGCACTGGTCGTCTTTCCTGCAGTGCCCTGCAGTGGGGACAGCTGGCTTCTCCGTGGTTTTGAGACACTAAATTACAGGCTTCTTTGTTCATTTTTTCGCATTCTTTCATTTATTTAAGCATCACATTTCTTTTTAGTACCTGCTAATAACCTATGCTGATGATAAGTCAGGGATAAATTTTCAGACTTATTTTAAATCATAATATAAACCTAGATATTAAATATATAGATATAAGTAAACAGATAACATACTATATGTAGATATGTATATTATACATATAATATATAATGGAGAACATATTGTATTATATATAATAGATAAGCAGATTTTATACATATATACTATGTATGTGTTATATGTATGTATATCTGAAAAAAATCCTTATTTTTTACTGAAAAAATTATATTGAAAAAATACCTTTTCTTTGAGGTACATTTTATAACATATCAAGCAAAACACACAGTATATATAACTGAAATTTTCCTAGAGACTTTGGAAATTCTGAGAAATGTACTAAGTAGACAATAAACTTCCAAAAGGTCAATGAAATTCAAAAGAAATTTTTCTTTAAAGGTAAGATAGATACAAACCCACATCTAGCCTCTGTTTTATGGATGGGCTAAACCTGTAATATGAACAGTGCTGACATACTTATAAGGCTACAGAAGGACATTTCACCGGGAGGAGTCATCAGGAAGGTTTACAGGGCTCGCAAAGCACTGAGCCGCACCCACTCCTCCAGGGCAGGTGAGCGGGAAGACTGTGACAGTGACTGTTATGTCGCCAGATTCTGTTTTGCAGTAGTGTGTACATTCTTCAAATGATTATTGCTTGTCTTTCACTTAACCCCATGTGTTTACCGAAATATGTTTCAATAAATGTTCTTAGCATTTATTTAAAAATGCAAAACTTTTTTCCACTCCAAATAGCTTTGTATTTTTCAATGACTGCCAGTTGGCCATTTAACTGTCAGTCTTTACTTCATACTTCATGAAGTGAATGCATGATATTCATTTATACTAATCAGAAACAGACGGAAAATACTCAAAATCACTCTCATTTGTAGAGAAAGTAATTTAAAACTTTGTCAGATATCCTTCAAAACAAATCATTTGTGGGTAAATGTAGTCCTTATAAAAGAAAGGGCTCTTTTGCAGAGAAAGAGAAATATTCTAGATTTTTAATTCTAAGAAAGTGGTACAGTCTTAGCTCATAGGACTGTTCTACAAACTTAACTAGTTGTGTTATATAAAAATATGTATATCATACAAAATCCAAATGTACTAAAGGTCCCCCCATTTCACATCAGAGTTAATCATGACAATTTGTCAATCTCATTAGTCATCAGGAGATACAAATCCACAATGCGACTCCACCACAACTTTAAACAATAGCTAAAATTTTAAATAGTGAAAATTCTAAGCATTACCAAAAATGTATAAAAATGGAATTCTCCTCTAATGCTTGTGAAAATAAAAATTAGTACACAAATTTAAATTATGTAGGTATCAAGTAACAATTAAGTCCGAATAACATATGCTCCTAAAACTCACACACATTTTTCAAAATGTATATTTTAATAATGTTCTTAGATACAGTTTTGAGACTGACAAACTAGGACTGTACAAGTTTTCATCAGTAGTTGAAGGAATATATATATGTTGGTCTATTCCATGACTGAATAATTGATAGTGTCTAAAATGAACTACTACTATTGCTACAACTTGGAAGTATCTCACAAATAAAATATTAAATAAAAGATGCCAAATAACAAAGAATGCGTATTGCAACCTTCCACTTCTATAAAGTTGAGAAGTGTGCTGGGTTACTTTTGGCTCTGGAATCCTACTTGCTTGCAATCAATGATTACAGTGACTGGGTCGTCACACCTTCCTGACCAACAAGGTCTTCTTTTTCTCGATGACCTCACTAAAGTTTAAGGTATTGCCGCTTGGTGAAGTTTCACCACAATGTCCACGTTACAAATGATTTTTAAATGTGTAAGTATCACAGAAAGTTGTAGAAAAATAAGTGAGGCTTATTAAAGGCATTCTACCTACAGTTTTCTTAATGTATCTACATCTATACTGTCTTAGGCACAGCATCTAACTTCCCTTAAATTTATTAGTATATTAATAAACACTTAAAAATTATTTTAACTAACTTTCATGTGCCATATAGACCTGGATTTTCCATGATCCACCTAACCTTTCTTTTTCCAAATCAGAGGCTAAGAGTTGATATTTTAAAGACATTTTCAAACCCCTCCATAGATTCATTCTTTGAGGTTTTTAGGATCACAGCCTTGATTAGAGTTGATGCTTAGCACAGTGATCTGCTGGAGCATTTCCTTAGCTATTACAATATCTCATTTTTACACGAGACTCAACCTTTATGATATCCATCTCCCTAGGCTTTAGGAGTGTATCCAAGTTTCTTAACTTGTGCATTTTTTGACAGGGAATCCAGCTAAGAAATACCCTTTGTTTCCAAAGCATCTCAAAGTCAAACACAGTACTACTCCAAAAGCATATCTGCTATTTGTGTATACACTTATTTTCTGGTCTGTCACTAGTGGATGTGCTCTACTAAAAGCATTAAGTTCTGTTACCAGAGATCATTTAACTCAGGTGTCTCAACTTCATGGCAATCATCAGACACTCGTTGCTTACTCCACCTTGGACTTAGCTGCAAAAGTGATCTTCCTTGTCTTAGGGCAATATGCTTTCTGAAAAACGTATCGATAGGTACTATGAAAAGGTAAAAGATAAATATTTTGTTGATGTTCATGGAGTCATGAAGAAATTGATACCCTTGTCTACTTTTTTTTTTAAATAACAATAGGATGAAAGAGCTACAGGGAATAATGGAGGACACGAAAAAGCCTTTGGGTATAAAGTCTCAACTCTAGGATTGAGGTCTTCCTTTGCTTCTGGTTTTAAGGGGTATCGGGAAAATTTGGATAAATGTTTGCTAGGATCTTTCACAACTTTAAGAGGTTCTGTTTCAATATCTATTTTTTTATGCTAGTAAAGTTTTTAACCCACAGAGTGTCTAATACAGCATGAAAATCTTTATTTAGGACACTCATTAAATATAACAGTAAGAAAGCAAATATTGAAAACAGACAAAACTTGATTATGAAGAGTAAAGTTCTCTGGAACCTCAAACAATCCACTTGGCATGCAGTGAATTTCACAATTTTCATTTGAAAATGAATCTCCCCTTTTGCGTTAGTTTTCTGTTGCTGCTCTAACAAACTCAGGGGCTTAAAACAACTCAAAACTTCTATAGGTTAGAAGTTTAGCAGAGGTTTTACAGGCTAAAAAAATCAAGATAAACATTGAGCAGGATGAAATGTTGTTCTGGAGGGTTTAGGGGAGAACCCATTTCCTTACCCTTTCCAGACTCTAGAGGTTGCCCACACTCCTTGGCAATCCGTCTTCTTCCTCCAAGCAAATTCGTATCTGTGGCTGTTCTTCCATGTTGTGTCTCTCTCTAAATGCCTTCTGTCTCCTGCTCCTGCTCTGAAGGACCCTTGTGAATACATTGGGCCCACCTGGATAATTCAGGCTACACGCTCTACTTTAAGGTCAGCTGCTTCACAGACTTATTTCTCTCTTAATTACCATTTGCCTTGCAATCTAATATATTCATGAATTAGGATAGGACATCCTTGGGGAGAGGCATTATTCTGCCTACCATACCCTATTAAATTTACTGGGGTGGTATTACAGAATACAAAGGAATGTTTTTTTTTAGTGGAGGGCCAAGGATTGTAGTTAAGGTCTGGGAGATAGAAAGCTCGGGTGATTCTTTGAATATTTTCCTGTGTTGTAGGTTTACTCTGAGGAAGAGGTTGAGCAAAGTTGGCAGAATTTAATTAACATAGAAAGCAAGCACCTGTACCTACCAAGCTCTGTGAGTCTCCTTTTGACCAATAGTACTTTTATACAAGTGTGAAATGAAAATGTGCAGAGAACAAAAAGGGATGGAAATTAATGGCCTGACTCCACCAAGAAAACACAACAAATGGGAACCAATAATGAAATCCAGAAACTAAACTGAGACTAAATAGTTGAGGAATTCCATGCCACACAAGCAGAGTTCAGACTCGCTGCCACTCCACCACTCTGGCAGTAAGTCACCAATACCTGAGCAGCGGCCTCCCTGGGTACCATTCCTGGTTGAAAGCTGGAGCCTGCAGCTGTGAGGAGTGCACACCTTGTCCTCCTGGAACCTCTGGGAAAACTGTAAAAATAAGCAAAGACCATCTGAATAAGACCAAACAAATCTAATTCAAAATTTGCTGTGTATAGCAAGAGTCAGACCAAACACAAGCAGAGAGGAGAATGAAAAAGCCTTCTACCGAAAAAAAGTGTAGAAGCTATACTTTACTTTAGTAGAAGTAAAGCTATACTTTATACTTTAGTATAAAGTATACTGTAGTAGAAGAAGAGCATCATATGTGATTGGTTTGGGGAGCATATTTGCATACTTGGCTTTCCCTGGTTTCTAGTTGGTATGTGGGGAAAATACTAGGGAGGCCAGCAGTCATTTATTAAATTGTAACTGTTCCTGAAATACAGCTACAATTGCATACCATAATAATTAAGATTTCACAAAATTATGGTCACTATCTATGACACATTTAATTTTGGCACGTGACAAGCAGACCCATTAAATGGAGATGTAAAGGGACTCAACATCCATTCATCTTTCCTATCTCTCTAATTGTGGCACCTCCTTTGACAATTTCTCCAGAAATGAGAGCTTCCTGGAGTCAGAACAGTTTGAGGGCCTTCCACCTGGAACTTTCTACCTGTTCCCCATCATTCATATACCCCTAGTCCTATATAATCAGAAAACTCATGTGTATTACAGAATCTCTTTTGGTCCACTTAAGCCAATAGAGGATCACTAAGACAAGGCACTTCAAAATGTTTAATATCATCCATTACCATAATATTTTTTTAAACTTTTATATAAATTATCCTATAGTAAAATTAGCTTCACAAAAACGTCATTTTGTTTAAAGTCTCAGAACCCACAGATGACATTAATGGAAACTACTGTTCTTTATTTCAAACTACCAGTCACATTTCTCTTGTCATTTGGTTGCCTCAACCAATAGCAATGAGGTTACAACACTTTTTAAAATGAAACTGCTGATGTTGAACTAAGTTTTGCTACTAGAAGAAACTTTAAATTTGTTACTCTATTTCCATGGCTTTTGTTTTGCATATGCCACAACAAAGCCAGTCTGATGGTAAGTGGTCAGCCTGCTCAGCAGTATACATTTGGATATAATCAAACCATAGAAGAGAATCATTGTATTGAATTTTGACATTAAATATTCCAAGAAGGACAGTTCACATATTCCTGTCTAAAGAAAGATTACTTATGAGTGTTTCAGTTTCTATTGTAATCTTTGATGCAGCTCAAACCAACAGAAGGATAGCTTTAGAAGTGAAAGATGGTTACCCGAACATTGTCCGGTATTTGCTCAGTCTCACATTGACAGTAATAGATCGTTACCGGGGTATACACAGTTCACTACAAAGAGTTATCTGTCCTCACTGTCCTTGGCTGTGAAGTTAAACTCTCTGCACAGGGCTCAACTCTTTGCTAGTTTTTGGAACATCATTTAAAAACGTATCTTAGTCTATAATACACAATGTGGTATTTTTCTTGCCTTTTACTAAATTTTCCAATTTTAGAAATAAATTTAAAAATGTTAAATAGTTAAGATTCAAATGGTTGAAGTTTTTTTATTTTTCTATTACTGAAGAAAACTTGTACTTCCAAATCAGTTCATTCCATTATACTACACAGAGTAGAACAAGTGCAAATTGCATACAATATTCTCACCTCAATTCTGCACACCATACAATCACACTTGTTAATTTTCTATTGGCATACTCACTCTTTAAACACAGCAACAGCAATATACTTTTATAGTTCAGTAGATTAAAGACCATCAAAGATGTATTTCTACATAAAACACTTATAAATACACCGAGTATTATTTAAAGTTATAAAAAATATTGCATTCAATGTACTGAAATTCAAGTGCTGGGCAGACTGCTCATATGTATGTTACCTAGACTTACATTTGTATATTTGCATTCTAAAAGGAATAACTGAAATTAATATTCACACTGCATTGTTTTAAAAATTGTGAATGTTGTCATTTTTACATACATGAATTACAGTAAAATATAGTAAATATGACTAATCAATTTTACCCACTGCCTTTAATTTTCTTGAGGTTAAATTAAATATTAGAAGAGATTTTGTGTTAGTTGTAAAAGTCCCAAATTATTTATAGTTTTTCATTAATTATCATAATTGTAAATGAAATATATTAAATAACAAAAGGTAAGACTAATACTATTACCTGTATTTGAACTCATTTTGGTCACATTTTGATTTGTAAGAGTTGGCAAATTACACTAATGTACAAATTTTTATATCTTGAATAGTGCCAAACCTCAATTCGTAATTGTGCTTTAGAATGGTTGATTAAAATGCCACACAACCACATGTATAATTAAGTGCCCTATTTAAACATTTTTTAGAAAGCATATAGTATTATAATCTATCAACCCTTCTACATGTATTAATGTGCGTGCACATGTGTACACATATACACATATGTGTGTATATGTATCAGTGTATGTAATGAAAGCAGCATGTTTGTACTTCCAAATCACTAAATAAGACTAGAGAAATATATTTTTCTAAGAAGTATTGAGCAATACCAAATGCATTTTGATATCCTTATGGATATCTCAAGAAATTCTAGTTCCGTATTACTTGTAAAATATTAGTTTTAAGTTTACTACAGTTTTAGGTGTACAGGCCAGTAGAGGATGTGCAGCCTGCAGAGATGTCTTGTTGGAGTGGAAGAAGTCGGAAACCAGAAAAAAAGGGCGCACCCATATGCAGTGAAAAGAAACTCTATATTTGCATCGTATGTCAACCCCACCAATTGTTTGGACAGCGAAGTTCACACTTTGAAATGTCAAGAAGTGGAATAAATCAGGGATGGAAAACAGAAGGAAAATACGGCAGGCTACCAGCCTGAGAGAACTAGGTCAAGTGTGATGAAAGAGCCAATGCTGATAGCACTGCCAGAAAGAGCAAAGCACAGAAGCTTGAGATGACTGTGTCGAAGACTCGACCTTGGCACATTTAAAAAGAGATAATGCAAAGGGGTGTACCTAGAAATGCCTCAAGAGGGCTCAGTGGGCAAGACAGGGGAAAGGGTCATCAACACAGCCCATATAATGACGTCCCCAGAGAGGAAGAGATTGAAAGAGAAATGGCAGAACTCGACAGTGTGTGAGACTCCTAGAGGAAATAGAAGCAACTCATAGAAGCAGTACCTGCTTCGCCCTAGGACCCAAGCATCTCTACTAAGAATACTTTTGAAAATAAGATCACACAGGATACTTTTGGTGATGTTCAGAAGAGAGACGACAAATGAGGAATACAAATATTGTTAATCAGGACATTTTCTATTAATCTTGAGCCAGACAGAGTCCCTCACTTTTTTGCCACAGATGATTTTTTTTCAGGTAGGATAAATCGGTAAAACATGTCTATGGCTTAAAAAGAAATTTAGGCTTTATTATTACATTCTTACATTTAAAAGGTGATCTCTCTGTTATAGTCAGAATTTTAGACTTGTTGGAGGATTTACAGATCCTCCAGAAGACTTTTTTCTAAAAGACATACCACTCCAGGGACCAATCATACTTTTATAATCTTTCCTTCTAGTTCTGGTGTTTTAATTTTTCCCAAAAATGTCTCTCTTCATTTATTAAGTTTGATCATAGTTCATCTGCTGAGTTTTCCTTTTTTATTCAGAGATCCAAAATAGAAAAAAAAAAGTTTCTAGTCTTTACAGATTATCCTATAAAATTTATTAAATGTTTTGTATACATTTTGTTTTGGGAAACCTAGGAATCAAACTCTATCATGGCAATTCAATAATTTACTTTGTAATATTGTCAACACATTTATAAAGGTTTTACTCAGAAATAGCTTAACGAGATACTTTTTTAAAAAGCATTAGCGGCCATCTCTGGGCAGTCTCTATTCTGGAACTAACCCTCCTTATTTTTCCTCAACCATAGGTCCTCAGCTATCTGTTAAGCATCTATCATGGGTTCAGAAAAGTGAAAGGCATTGAACGTACTGGTATGGATAAATCAGGCACAGTTCCTGCCTTCACAATACTAAAAAATTATAGAAAGAGGAAGGCATTACATAAAACATTTAGAAAAACAGCAGTAACCCAGATGTCAATCGGAGTCTCTGTTTCATAGGACACACTGAGCTTGAATCTCATTCCATGACCTAAGTGGCCCACCATTTCCCCCCAGACTGTTGCACATTGCTTTCCTTTTTCACATCTAACTTATCAGAAATGGTTCATATAAGTGGATGTTATTGTCTTCATAGTACAGTATGAGAGTCATATAGTTTTCATATCAAAACATTTATTTAGATTTCATATCTAAATCATGATATTACCAAATCATTTTATCTTGTATGTATCAAAAAGTATAGTGTTTATTTGCATTACTTTATTTCTGGAAAAATTGAAATAATTGACAGAAATGCAACAGATATCACTGGCACTCTTTTTGTCTGTTGGCTAATATGTCATGTGGTTATCAGGTCATTTTTAAATGATAATGAACAATTTGTTTTTTTCCAGTTAAAAAATAACTCTGTGCCATAAATTCACATTCCAGCCTCACAATTCATCATTTACATGACTTGAAGAAGATTTAAAGATGGCAAAAAAAATTTGAGTAACAAAAGGAGCAACTACCTTCCATAGGCTCATGGCTTTTAGTAGAATTCACTTCCCACGACTATGATGGAAGGAATAAGGATTGTGAAACCCTGAAATCCTAAACAAATTTAAGTACTAATTTATTGTAGCCAAAAAATAAGATCTGTATATTTAAGTAAATTATTTGAATTACAGAAAATAATTATGTTCTACTATTATGATCAAAGTAGTAAAAATGGCAAAGGTAGGAACTTAGCTTAAGTTATGCAGTCATGGAATCACTTCTATTTAATGTGCTTTGCAGAAGGCCAAGACATTGTGTCAAATTTGATGAGCTCTACGCATGATCTAAAGTAGTTAATAACTTTAAATATTTTGTCCTTAGTCTCATGACTCTAAGTGTTAACAGTGACTTGGAGGTAATAGCCTCGTGGCAGAGACAGCTGTATTAGAACTTTTGCATAACAAATATATAATTCCACATTGGCTGCATATATTTTACTAATAATGACATAATATTTTAATTGAAATTTTGGCTTCTCATCTTAAATTTCAAAATAAACAAAATTCAACATTGGTGCTAAACTGTGTTATTACTCTGTTGAAATTAAAAAAATGGAAAAGTTGAAAAACAATGAAAATATGCAAATGTAAACAAAATAAATGTCCCTGTTTCCATGATTTATCTTCTGAAGGGAAGATTTAATAAAATATTAACTGGTATCAAATACCACGTAGATGGCTCCAGGCTTAGATCAATGCAGCATTTGATTATTATCCCCTGAAAACATGCATAGAAGTCATTGCTCTGTGTGTCCCACTGAGGCTCTCTTCACATCTTTTAGTTGTTTGCTAAAAACACACCTGTGGGAAGGACTATACAAAGAACATAACTGCTTTTCTTTGAAACAGTAGATGTTCAGCCAGTTCATGTACATGCAAAAATTAGATAGGGAGAACTGAAAACCATAATTTCCAGATATCAATCAAATTCATTAAATTTTATAGCTATAGTATTCTAAGGCGCATTTCTTCATATGCATCTCAGCTACATTTCATAAGCTTGATAAACTGACAATGTTTGTGTAACATTGAACTATCATGAAGCATTAGAATAAATGGAAATGATTTCTGTAGAGCATTTAGCCACAGCGGCTGCACTCAACTACATTTCCACCCACAGTACTCGAGGGCTGCTTTTCTCCAATTGGTTGCTCTTAGGTGTTATAGCCATTCTGACTATGATCAAAAAAATTATCATCGAAAACTGTTCCTTTTAATTGAAGGTCAGCATGGCCTTAAACATACAGCTACTCAAGATTAAATATAGAAACATCAGGTCTGCCAGTATTCTAAGCCATGAAGGAAGCACACTCATAGTCCTAGAACAGTACTCCTGACAAGACAAGCCTGCATTCAGCCTCAATGCTGCCTTTGGCAGGAATGGGAAGAATACCTACAAACCCCTTATTGTTCATAATGAGACCCCCAACCCACCCTGACACTCATCATGTCACCAGAACCACTGCCTAGGAGACTAGTCCTACGTAGAAGGATGCAATTAGACCTGATTTTCCTCCTCCACCCAGGAGACTATTAGTTCTAATATCTCATAATTTACAACTTTAATCATAAAATGGATGGCCCACCATAAAGCTTATTACTCAACATCTGTACCCAAATTCCCATAAATCATCCTAAATCACCTAGTTTGATCCAATCTCCCGTATTTCCCTAGTCACCCCAAATTCCTTCATAGGAATTAACAGTCTGTTATCAGCAAAATGGCCAT
This sequence comes from Carollia perspicillata, assembly GCA_004027735.1. Taxonomy (NCBI): domain Eukaryota; kingdom Metazoa; phylum Chordata; class Mammalia; order Chiroptera; family Phyllostomidae; genus Carollia; species Carollia perspicillata. The sequence continues at coordinate 82,967 of PVKM010001171.1, forward strand.
TTCTTTGAAACTCTTCCCCCGTTTGAGCTGCACTGGTTCTTTTACCCTGAGAGCCTTTCTCCTCCCACAGGACTGCCAAATTAGGGCTGCTTTATCTTCCCATCGCCCTTCTGCTCCCAGGTCCTCATTGCCACCATCATTTCTCAGCCCTTTCAAAACACAAGCAAAAATATTACCATCTGCTAAATCTTCTTATTGTACTTACCTAATTGCACTCGGTTATTACTTTTCTTTTCTTTTTAAAGATTTTATTTATCTTTAGAAGAGAAGGGAAGGAGAGAGGGAGAGAAATATCAATGTATGGTTGCCTCCTGATCGTCCCCTGCTGGGAACTGGCCTGCAACCCAGGCATGTGCCCTGACTGGGAATTGAACCATGGTTATTTGGTTCTCAGGCCCGTGCTCAATCCACTGAGCTACACCAGCAGGGCTGGTTATTACTTTTCATTTTAGCTTCTAGATCCATTCCTTTTCCACTATGATGAATATTAAAATAATAGTGGAATAGTGATAGATTCAAAATCTCCGGTGATTTTAATATTTGCATAGACCCTCTGTGTTAGGCATGTACATATCTACTATAAATAGAGTAATAACTAAAAAATCACAAATGTGTATATAGGTATGTAGAGCATGTAAAGGAATCTCTTCCTTGTTGATGAAATATTCTTTTCTTAAAAATTCTCACCCAAGGATGTGTTTATTGATTTTAGAGAGAGAGAGAAAGGGGGCAGGGGGCAGGG
>PVKM010001172.1:0-83591 GCA_004027735.1 Carollia perspicillata
AGTAATAAAGAAAACTTTGAAGTTTCCTTCCCAGTATGTAGCACAACTCACCTTGGTAAGAGGCAAAAAAAGCTCTGCCCAGAAAACATAATATGCATTTGCTTCAGGAAGTCCCATCATATCATCTCTGGGGAAAGTCAGTCTAATGATGGATGGGTGAATGGAATGCACCAAAATCTGGAAAGGAGAGCCATATTTCATTATTTAACTGTCAGAATTGCTAAAGTTTCATGCTGAGTCATAATTGACTTTCCTGTAATGCACACTACTGGTTATTGAAAAATATATGTTACGTACCTATATGGAGCTAGATAATAAATGCATATGTTATATAGTATATGTATACACACACATATGCTTAGCTGTGTGATAAGTGAGGAAGGAAAGGAATCAAGACAAAGAAATGCACGTGAGTTCATTTGGCTTCGTGAGCCCAGAAACCAATTAGTGCAGGTAAGACATACATGAGATGTACACCTAATAACACAGCCCAAGAAAAAGTTCCCAGTGAGTGGGATGGGCAGTAAGTAAAACAAGAATTGATAGCAGAGCATAATGATTTCATGTAACTTTTTAAAGGTCTCTCTCAGATCTAATGGATGGTGAGAGTTTGATTCAAAGAATTAGGTTAAAAAGTGTGGGAGGGTGGAAGACCACCATAAGAGGTGTAGAGGTGGTTCTGTAAATACTTCTTTGTAGATTAATGAATAACATATCAGTGATTGCCTAAGTGAGAAGTAGAACTAAATTATAATTTGCTTAAACCGATGAGAGGACTGCCTGGCCCTAACCTGGACCTTACCTTTTCTGACCTCCTACTGCTCTACTCAGGAGTTGGCCTGGACATCAGAGGGAAGTCGGGGGTGATGAGCAGCACAAGCCCACAATTTTACCTGAGGAATGTGCTTGCATTTGGCTATGACCAGTGATTCTGAAGTGGTCAGTGTGATTATGTTGATTTATTCATATACCTGTGTCTATTCTAGGCTCAACGCTATCCCCTCAAAGACCACTTTGCATACCTTTTCTTTTGTGCATCAGGCACTACAAAGAATTTTAATTGTTCCCACATTGCATCGACGTTGAAGCTAGCTTTTGAAGAGCATTCTCTATAATAATGTTGATATTTAACACATTTGCACTAAGACAAAATGTTCCTTTTGGTTGCATTTGAGGAAATCCCAGGTCTCTGGCTCTGCCATCTGTTCAAGAAAAGTTGTAATTCCATCGTTTTGGGATACTTGGACCTCTCCCTGGTTATCTCTTGAATTAGAGCCCATCTGGATGCCAATTCACAGCTGTGCTTCCTATAGATTAAAGAATAGCTTTCAGGAAAAAGCAAAAACCAAAGTGTTAGGTCAAGCCATTTTTCTGGAGTGGTACCCACCAATTGGCCTTTCCTATATTGTTACAGATATTCTAACACTACAATTTTAGCATTGGTATTCTTTCTTCATGTACTGTTAGCAATTCAAAAAAAAAAAGAAAAACTAATAAAAAAATAAATAACTTTATTATCAAAACAAATTTTATTTTGTTTTAGCCAAGTATTTTTATAAAGATAATGAAAGATTTTGATAAAGAACCTCTAATAAATACAATAACCACTATCTAAAAGCAATAAAAGAAAGATAAAAATATCTTGGTTATTCAAGAGCAAAGGAACTCTTATTTATCAACCTATCACTAATGAGTATCACTGATGGGGTGGTCAACTCAGTACAGTCTGGAAGTAGGAGTTATTTTCAGGATGTCATCCAGGAAAAATAACCTAAAATGATTCAGTTAGACCAAAACATACAATTTTGATTCATCTGGATCGGCTGATATGGTTTTGAAAGTCTGATAACAAAACCATCTTTTCACGGTGTCAATCTTTCAAGAACTTTCTGCCTGTCTGCAGCTCAACCCTCATGGCACTAGAAGGGATCTTAGAAAGTATGGGTCCTAAATTCATCAGGAAAATTTTTCTTTAATTTAAGGCTTTGGTTTGGGTTAAAATTCACCTTTCCCTGGGCTGTATGACTCCAAATTGACACTGACTATGTTCACATTACAGTGACTAAAGGATATAGGAACAGGTTTTATGAACTCATTCATTCTGGAAACTGGAACAGATAGAGAAAGAACCAGAGTAGAAATAACACAAAGGAAGCTAGGACTTTAAAAACAATGATGACCAGAGAACAGCTTATGTTTTCTTGCATCTCAGTAACTGGCATGTGCTCCATGACAGTAGGATGTGTGAAAGGTTGTTAAGAGACACTCCAGGACTTCGTGTGTAGCTGAGCTACACTGGCCCAGTCTATCCCAAATGTGGCCACTGCCAATAAGTCTTCCTTCTCCCCTTAAGAATGATAAAAAAATAATTTGAAAGATTCAAGACATTGATGTTCTGCCTGTGGTATAAAAATTAGAAGCTTGGTCTCCATTTCTGTGATTCTGTTCCTGTTCTAGTTGTTTGCCTAGTTCATTTTTGTTTTTGTTTTTGTTTAGGTTCAGTTGGTGAAAGTTGTCATTTTTCTGCTCATAGTTTTGATTCTCTTCTTTTTCTTAGATTATCATCAGGAAGTGGGGGAAGGCACAGGGATAAGAAGCATAAATGGTAGGTACAAAACAGGGAGAGGTTAAGAGTAGTATAGGAAATGGAGAAGACAAGGAACTTGCATGTACTACCCATGGACATGAATTAATCGAGTAGGAATTCTGGTGGGAGGAGGGGTGTGGGGTGGAGAGGAGTAAAAGAGAGAAAAAAATGGGACAACTGTAATAGCATAAACAATAAAATATACTTATAAAAGACATGCAGATATAGAAATAAAGCTTTTAATATATGAAAAAAATAGAAGCTTGGATCCTAGGAAATGCAGATGGACTCTGACATTATTTTTCCACTAGGGTAGCATTTGCATGGCATTCTGTATTTCTTCTCAAAAGCATGTAAAAAAAACCTGACCATGAAAGGGTGAAAACTACTTCACATTTTTTCCACTCAAGTATTATGTAACACAGATGTCTGCCCCTCTACCCAAACCATGTCGCCTGACTATTGTATACTTCATCACACTTTAATTTGGAGAGAAAGAAACACAGAAGGGTCAATATAATCAAATGGGAAAGAATAAAAGAAGGGACATGAGAGAGAGACTGGAAGCAAATGTAAAGTTTAGTTTAGAAATCAAGAAGGGAGGTCCTACTACTAATATAAACTGATTCATTAAAACTATGTCTTTTATGATCTTCTCTAGCATTGCCAGTACTAAAGTTCAATAAAAGGCCAGCGGAAAGGCATTCCATCACCTGTCATCTTCACATTGACCTGTACATCTTCACCATCAGGTCCTGGAGATCCTCCACAACCTGGCCCAGCCTTTTCTTTAGTCTGTACCTCTTCTTGTCTTTGACATATGTTTCCCACTCTTCTCCATTGCTCATGCCATTCCCTCTTCTGACACACCCATGCATCTACTCTCTATTTTCCTGCATTTCATTTCTTCATCACCATGTACCTCCAAAGGTTCTTCCATGATGAAACTCTGTCTCTGACAATCAGTTTTATGTCTTCATTCTCTGAATAACCAGGGATTTTTATTCAGACCATGCTTTCAACACTTGGCCTATTGTATCTTATTTGTTCTAAAAAATGTTTACTGAACAGAGCTCGTGTCACACACTGTTTTAGATAAGTGTTCTCTATTTCCATGGAGCTTAAGACTGTTTGTATTCTGTGCCCCTGAAGTTCCTTAAAGGAGGAGCTATTTTATTTATCCTTGAATCTTCTGCACACCCAATGTGCTTAGACAGGACTTGGTTACTCTCTATTGAATCAAATGGAATGTATTCGAAGAAAGAAATATATTTCTTTTTCCTTGGAGGGTCAGTCCTTGATTCTGTTAGTAAGGGCAGTTCCCTGCTTTTAGCTAGAGAGCTTCTTAAATTCCCAGGAGAATTACATGCTGGAGATTTTGAAAAGACCCTCCTGGCTAGAGCATTGCTGAAAAGGTCTATACATTGGTGTCCAAGGTTTTATGAACCTCCTAATAAAGTGTCTTCACATGTCTTGTTCCTATGGATTCTCTCAGGCACCCACAACCCCCTAACATTGAAGAACATCTCAAGAGGAAATTGTTCTTAGTTCCAAGGAAAAAGACTACTGATCACAGAATCACCACTTTACCACTCTACAGTTTCTCTGAAGTACTATTTTTAAAGGATTTTATTCTGCCCTGGGTCAAAAAATAAATTAAAATCCAGCAGTGGGGGTGGCCAGAGAGAGACGACTGTAATCTCGAGAAAGGTAGATGGCATTTCTATCTCATTCACTCTTTTTTTAATGAACTGTGTTCAGTTTTGGAGATTGTGCCTGTTAGATGCTCAATGCATAATTTATTCAATAAAAACTAATGAATAAAAGGCAATGGAGTCTAATTTTTGGTAAGTCTAAGTGACAAGATTATTCTGGAACAAGATTATCAACCACAGCTCAGCAACTCTGGCCTGCTTTTGGCTTCTCTGCACTTCTGTACAAAACACATGGAATCATCACAAAAGTTGTTATTTGCTACTATCATGCCATGCAATGCCATCTTCATCATATGTCCATCACCTTCTGTTTAGAGATTTGCCATGCGTGAAGAATGAGGACTTTAACTTTATTTAATTAGCCTCATAGTTCTTGGTTCAGAGCTAAACACATAGAGATGGGCTAAAATGAATAAGAGGAAACTGTTCTTGTAAGATGTATATGGAATAACTACACCACAAAGTCTCTCTGACCCTTAGTATCCTGAAATGCATTAGGTGTATCTTTCTCATAGCACATGGCCTTAGGCATGAATTTCTATTTCTTTAAGGAAGACTTTTTAAAAATCATATTTTCCCCTAGATTCCAAAACAACATCTATTCACAAAAAGAACTCAGAAAAGACAGAAAGCACACACCAAAAAATAAACTGTCACATGGCAGGTCTCCTGGTAACAAATGTTTCCTCTTTTTTCCACATACTGCTATTAATGTAACCTATAAATATAAATATCACAAATTAGCATAGGATGAAGTATAAGCTAGCTCACTCATTGTTATGTGTTGGTCCTCTCCAAACGTTAAGATTGTCCTGCTTAACAATGAACCCTGATTCAGGCCTGTCCTCAAAACCACAAACCTAATCAAAATTCTAATACATTAGAATTTACATTGTAGAAACTCATGATTCTTAGTATTTGGCTTGGGTTCTTTGAAAGCGCTTTGGGAAATGAAACTTGGCATTAGTATCATTCCATTCCCCATAGATTCCTTTCTCACATAACTTCTTGGATTAATAAGTGAATATTTTGATGTGCTTACTCCCTATAATTTAGGAAATGGGATCTTGATGATGCAGCAGGGACCTAAATGGCCCCCGGGAGTTGGGAAGAGGCATCTCCCCCGTGAACCGCTCTATTATGCTCACAACTCTATAGTCTGACGCCAGATTCATGGTGATGGCCACAAGGATGCTGAACCCTTTATGAGGAAACACAATCCCAGCAGGAAAAAACGCAAAGCATACTTTCTTTGCTATGTGTTCTAAATTAATTTCTCTGACATAGAAGCTTTTCTTAGAGGAAATTGTCCAAGTGCGCCTAATTCAAGTGTAGGTTACCTTAGCTGTTAAACGCCTCAGCTCTCACAATCTGAACTTCTCTCTAAAATAAAAGTAAGTGATATCCTCTTACATCCCATTGTTAGAACAAACACTCTCCTGTAGATTTAGAGAAAAATCAACTTCTTGGGAAAAGGGGTGAGGGACCAAATGATGGTCCCTTAGAGAGAGACAAGCCAAACTCACCTAATGGGATTGACCGCAAAGCAAAGTATTTGGAAATCAGAAAATGCTAGGAGGTTGACATTAATAATAATAATAATAAATAGCATGAATAATCACTGAGCAGAGTATCTACTAATGCTAAAAATGGGTCAAGGCCCATTAACAAGGACTGATTAGTAATAAAAATGCCACTGTGAAATATGGAGGATAACAGGTCGGTTGTGAGTAAATAGGGTCAGAGATTTCTGCCAGCTACAGGAAAGCTGAAACTTTCCAGAAAGATGCCAATACAGAGTTAGAACAGCAAGTGAACAAGGTGATTGAGAAGACACATGATCTCTACCACCCATGGGAGAAATGAAAAATAAAAATGGGCAGTAAGGAGTTATCCGCTCATAACATACAAGAACATCAGACAAACAACAGCACAGTACAAAACAAATATCCATTTAATTTTGTAGGTTTTTTTCCCCATTTGTTCATTTTCTTTACATAAAGTTGACATTACTAAAATCCTTGTAAGAAAATATGCCCTATCATGATGCCTCATGTATAAAATATTCAATATATTTTTTAGTATTTTTAATTGCTTAATTGCTATTAGGCAAAGAAAAATGGAGTTCTATGTTAAAGTTTTCCATAAATAATTATGTTATAAACTTGGTAAGTTGTAGCATTTGGGTTTTTTTTTCCCCTCATCTGTATCACATGACTTCTAAAACTAAAATGAGTAGAAAAACTTAAAGTAATTTAGGAAGATCTCAGTATTTACTTAAGTAAATATCTTCTTGGGGCTCCATTACTTTTATAGATCTGCAGTAATACCTCCTATTTCTGTAAATTATATGCAGCATAAGAGAGACACTGCACTGAAAACTATCAAAATACTATGAACGATGAAGTATTACCATCCTCATCGCCAAGGAAAATAAATACTATGTGTATCATTTCTCACACGTGTTATTTCTGGCAGATACTTAAATCGACCTTACCTAAGAACATGTGTTCACATGTCTCTGATACAGTCACCCAAAACAACCCACATCACGGCCAAACTGTTTATTGGTGCTCACTGACACTGTTTTTCTTAGGAGCACATAAATATTTGTAGTCTTTCTCCTCCTTTGAAGGTAAGCAATTGCATCCTACTGACCGGATATGACACACTACTTCACCTTCTTGAATAAACTATAGTTTTGTGGGGAGTGGCTACTTGTTTTTTAAGATTTTTATTTGTTTATTTTTAGAGAGAGGGGAAGGGAGAAAAAGAGGGAGAGAAACATCAATGTGTGGTTGCCTCTCATGTGCCCCCTACTGGGGACCTGGCCCTCAACCCAGGCATGTGCCCTAACTGGGAACTGAACTGGTGATCCTTTGTTCAGCAAGCCGGCACTCAGTCTACTGAGGCTGCACCAGCCAGGGCTGGAGGGTGGCTATTAATTTGTATGCTGTAGCTTACCACTGACCATCAACAGAGCTACAGGTCAGGGACTGGACGACTTTGCTGAAGTTTAGCATTCACTGGTAACAAGGGCAGAAATTCATGGCTCCCTTCATGGTACAAGGGGCATGAAGGTTGATGACTAATCAGTCAACATCTTGGTTGAGTATCTGACCTGTGCCTAATGCAGAGGCCAGATACATGGGAAGACACAATCCTATCCCTTAAGACTTACATAATCTAAATGAGAAAATGAGTATGAACATATAAAAATTAACACAGAACATGATTACCTTCTCATAACTGGATTTGGATGGCACAGAAACAGATGCTATGCCTTAAAAGGGCACATGCCTGCACTGGACATGTGGAAGTTAGAAGGGGAAGTGAGGATACTGACCCAAAGTAAGCAGGTGGCCTGTGTGGGGAATAGTGAGATAAGGAAAGGTCTTGACATGTTGTCACAGGAGTTTAGACTCAGTGCAGCTGGAAAGAAAGACCCACTAGAGATTTTGAGCTGGGGAATAGCTTGACAATATGAAATAGCTGAAAATACAAAAGAGCAATCAGTCTGGAGCTTTTCCCTTGGGCACAGAGAACTGAGGGATTAATTCAGGTAAGACAGGCTGACTAATTCCATGGCCTCTGATGTATACCCAAGATCTCCAGTGCACACCCCTCCATAACCCTGTGTCCAGTGCAGGCATGTGTCTAAGTCCCACCCAAGAGAAGGAGCTCACTCAGGAGCAAGTTATTAAGGAGAAAGAAAGCTTTGGATATTTAAAACAATTAATAGAGGTTATGCTTAATCTCTAAATTAGGTACCCTCTGAACTAGTAAAAGTTTTCCCAAAAAAAAAAACAAAGACAGAAAAACAAACCCAGTTCAGAATTTGTGAAAATTACTCTAGAGGAAACTAACTTTTGCCTTTGTGAACAGCACAATGGCCAATAGCACAGATATCAGAGTCAGAACACCTAGGTTTGGATCCCAGCTGTACCTTTACAAGCTGTGTGACTTTGGATAAATTTCTTTACCTCTCTGGGCCTCTGTTTTCAATTTGTAAAATGGGAATGATTATAGTACATAACTTATGATATGTTATAAGAGTTAAATGAGTTAATTTTTATAGAGCACTTAAAATACTGGGAGTTAAGAATATACAAAATGCTATAAAATATTTTAAAAATAAATAATGAACAAATAATATGGAAAAAGTAGAATTTTCCTAACAAAAGTAAAGTATTAAGCCAGGGTATCATAAGCATTTATTTCACCCACTGAAAAGAAGCAAACGTTTTAAGAATTTTAAAACACTAATTTTAATGTATCTTAACATTGGGGAGCAAAGAGAAGCAATACAGATTTTGTCCACCAGAGATAATTGGCAATGTCTAGAGGTATTTTTGGTTACCACAACTGTGGGGTAGAGGAATGGGGCTGGGGGAACTACTGTCATCTTGTGGGCAGAGACCAAGGATGCTTCTAAAAACTCGACAATACACAGGAAAGGGACCCATATAGCAAAGAACCGTCCTGCCCAAAGTCCAAGTAGTGTCAAGATTCTGGAACCCTGATTATAATATGCACATGTCACTGTTCATTATAAACAAGAAATATTCATGAAACTCATCATAGCACAGTGAGAACAAAAGAAAAGTCATGAGACCATACCCTAACGTACTTCTTGTACTCTTTACATTCTACTGCTAACCCATCTATAGTCGCTGATGGAGGCTTTCTATTGCAGACTGCAAATAATGATAAACAAAGAGCAAAAATAAAGAAATATTTTTTTTCAATTTACTCCAGCACTGTGTGCTAACATCAATATGTCCATCTTTACACCACATGGAGTGTGTTGTAAAGAAGAGGATGAAATCCCTTCCCTCAGGAACATTCCCTTTGGTTGACAAACCAAGAACAATACAAGAAATGGTTAGGGTGTCTCGTATAACTGTGCCTAACCAGGATGAAGAACATAGTTTGAGGCCACAAGGGCCATGACTAGTCATGGAAAGGGGAAATTAGTCTAGCTTCAACTTTTGTAAAGGCATTGCAACGGTGATCAAGTCCAAGTTGAGCTTGAGAAATGAATGGAATTTGATGAATGAAGGAAAAGACTTTCTCTCGGATGCTACTGGTTCTAGCAAGAGTGTGGTGGTGGAAATATTCATGCATCCAGGGAACAATGAGGGAATTCTCTCTAGAAGGTATGTTTTAGGGGCTGTGGGTAAGGGAAAGCTTCGTGAGAATAGAAAATGAGTTTCAACAAAGGTAGAGCCAGTTAAAGCATTTAGATTCATACTTGAAGATTATGGAGAAATATACGTTCAAGTTCTTCACACATGGAAACATCTAAAGAAAAAAAATGTTTTAAAAGGCTTGAAGGTAGTAGATTTCAGCAAGGAAAGAACAGGGATAGATCATGCATCCCGCCCTCGCTATGAGATGGAAAGAAGGGGCTCCTGCCCTAGAGACCAAGGCATAAAGCAGAAGGTGCTAAATTAACATGCTTCCTGAGAAAGGTGTTGTTTAACCTAGCAAGAGTTTTAAGTTTGTACACATTTGCATGCTGAGATGTGCTGCCACACAGTGCCATTCACAAACACCACCATGAGCCCAAGCTTTATAGCTTGGGGTGGATATTCATGTTTACTTAACTATCTACGGTTTTTTTGTTACTAAATTATACATGTAAATCAATATGTATCTTGAATTTACATACCAAATGCAAATGGTGTGACTGTCACTTTTTCTCCTGTTCCATATTTGCGCTGTGCAGAATGAATACCATATGTACCTTCAGTGAATCACTGTGGGCCTTTGCCTTTCTTGCTTATCAGAAAATTATCCTGGATGAAGTAGGGAGACAAGAGCTCCAGAACATTCCACAAAGCCAAGCAGTGAAGCCTTACTGCACATGGCCAGGCAGGAGTCAATCATTGAAGAAGAGTTAATATAAATTGAGAAAGTACATCCAGCATCAGACAGTAGCGGGTAGTGGTAGCTACCGCAAGCTGTGGAACAAATGCCCCGATTAAAGATATGAAGTTTAAAAAGAAAGTTAAAGCTGCTATGAAGTGAGGAACAAAACTAAGTCAAAAGGTCCAAGAGCTGCTCTTTTGTTGCCATTGTCATTGCCACATATGCCCATAGCAGAAATGTGGGATTTGGACCATGATCATGAAGAGGGAACTGATCTCCTGTGCCCCAATGCCTTTGTCAAGGATTGTCGAGGATTGTCAAGGAGCTGTATGGAACAGGAGAAAAGGTGACAGTCACACCTTGACTTTTGTCAAGGAGGTCATCAACACTCATCAATATTCCAGGCTCCTTGTACTGACCTGCCAGTCTTCCAAGGGTCCATGACAGCAGCCTGTCTTTAGCACGATCCAGAATCTTTCATTCCATCTTCCAGTCTATCCAGGTTGACTCTCAAATGGTGTGGCTCTTCTGACCTTCTGATTACTCATTTCAGTGGTTACAATACAACCTCTATGCGGAAAGCCTCCCTAAGAAATCCTGTATCACCTATAATTAAAGAAAAATTCAAATAGACCCCAAGGTAAGATTGCTGGAATAATTTTGGAGAAGAAAAGCAAGTTATCTTCTTCTGTGGCCCTCTTTTAATTTTACCTCTAAAATCCCACCCTCTTATTTCTGACATTGTCTTTCCTCATGCAAAATAATTTGTACTATTAACTGGATAAAATGGGTAAGATTAATTCCAAGGTTTTTAAAAACTAAAATTGTGTTGATCCTTCCCACCAAATCTCATTAATTTTTTTTTTTTTTGCCAGTTCAGTACAGTTTCCCATTAAGAGCTATCAAATTCAATCAAGGTACTCAGTTCTTATGGTTCAAATTCCCTGAAATTCAGTACTCTTCTCTCCTTCTCAATGAACTTTGCTAACTACATGCATAGAGTTGTCATTCAACCTTAGTTACACTGAACTGATGCATTTCAAGTCTTTCATAGCTAAGACAGGAGCAATAAGACCTTAATCATTTCCAAATGGAAACAAAGTTCTCTGATCATTGACAGCCGTACTGTGCTAGCACCGTAGATACTTCCGTCATCCATCCAGCTAGTGCAAAGATCTCCCACTCCCTTTCATTCCAAACCTGCCCCACTCCTCACCTTTTGAAGGGATTCTTGGGAATCTAATTATATTTGAGGAGCAGTGGCTAATTTCAAACCCTGAAACATTGAATAACTCTTGTCACTACCTTCTAGGATGAGAGTTAATGGTCAGAATGCCCTAAAATAACATGGGCTATGTTTATTTAATTTACTTCATCCATATCCACAAGCACATATATCACTTTTTTTTTTTTGTACTAGGAGAGAAAGCAAACCAATGTACTCTGTAATGGAACCACTAATGAGCTGATGCTATCTGTCGGCCTCTTTAAAATGCTGTTCACTTCTTATTTTGCATTTGTTGGGTTATAATTTTAAATTACACATGCATCCTCCAACTCTCCTCCTCATGCTGCCTCTCTGGGGTTTTCTTCTCTCCTTTTCTCTCCATCACCCAGGAATCACATTCCTTTAGTGACTTAACGAGATCCATGCTTTTGCATGCCTGCGTACGCACACACACACAGCCATACACACAGGCTGTAATTTAGGACTACATCTTTTTAGATTTTATGTTGAAAAAGGTGTGTGTGTGCACAAACTTTTCTTCTTGCATATGCGCAAATACATTCATCCTATATTATCTTTCTTCAAAATAACTTTTTGAGCTTCAATTTCCTGACTTCTACCATTCTTTGTTTTCTAGGGATCCTTTGCTTCCTAAAAGGTAGCTTTTGGGGGGTTGTTTGCTTGTTTCTGTATTTAAACAAAATCTTCAATGCCCAGTGAGGGTACATAAATAAAGCTAATTTGCGAAGAGGAAGAACTGATGTGTTGAGAAGAAAGAATGATATCTTATGAACAGGTTATCATACTTCCAGGTTCCTGAGAACAAGCTTGATTATTCAACTGTTATCCATTATAATTATTAGTAGCACCTCTTTTACTCTCAGTAGTTTTCTGATTTGGACCATAAATTATGTTGTCATTGTTATGCCTAGTACTTATGCACAGTATAATTACAGTTGCTGATGAAATGTGTTTGCTGGAAAAGTGGAGTGCACTAAGATGAAGAAACTCTAGATTTTTTTAAGGTGGGAAGAACATTTCAGAAAGGTCAACTCTAGTCCAGATTGTAGAGTAAGCCAATAATTTCTGCGTTCAGCACTCAATAGCTACACATTTTGAATGGTCTTTCACTTCTGCTAAATATGCCCTGTACACTCAGAATCTTCTTGCTGGTCCCCCACTTTCTACTCTGCCTCCAACTTTGCCATTCTTAACCAGAGTATACTAGAATATAGTGAAAAAGGCATGAGTCTAACACCAAATTCAAATAGCATAAGAGTTTTCCAAATGCAGAGTTCTAGTAAATGACAGAACGAGGATTTGTACCTAAGATTTTAACACCAGTTTTTAATGATTAATCTACCACCTTATGAGTGTTTAATCTCAGGTGAATTTTCCCAAGTTGTAACCTATTAAAATGGTGGCTTCTGGCTTTGAACCCCTCACATCCCTCAGCTCCATAATCCCTACCTCATAGTCAACAGAGATTTATTAAGGGCCTCATCATGTGTGGACCTTGTGTGTTTGAGTGTGCATATGTGTAATATTGTTCAGCTATCACCCAGCAAGACTCAAGAAGCAGGAAGGGACTATTGGAATGAACAGAATATTTACCTCCAAGGCCCAACTCACACCTGCCCCTTGCCTCTAGCCATTCAGCCCATGGAAAGCCCACACTCCATTAAACTCAAAGCATTCTTGGTTTCATTTGGCAATGAAACGTAAAGGTTTTATGATATCTTTGATCTTTTGTCATTTTTCATGTATTTATGTGACTCCCCAATTGCACTGCAAGCTCCTCAAGAGCAGGGTCAAGGTCATCATTTCAAGATGTACCAGAGGGCTAGGCATACCAAGGTTGCTGAATGGGTTCTGGCTTATGACCACTCCACACCATGGGAATGAAACCCTCAAGCTGCACATTGTAGTAAATTCACGATAGTTTTGACAAAATGGAAACGTCACCTACATCAGCTTCCCAGCCACTAAGTAAGTATGTGTGGCAGCCTTTGGAGAGTTAACATCATGGACTTACTTCATTGAATATCACAGGTAGAAAGAATTTTAGGGATTGTCTAACTCAAGTGCTTTGCTTTACAGATGAAAAGGAGGCTGACAGATCTGAAGTGACTTGTTCCAGGACACAACAAGTTGGTGGCACAATTGGATCCCAGAACGCACACTGATTCTACCATTTCCCCTGCAAGCCATGCCTAGCCTTCAAGAAAGAGACTTCGAGGAAAGATATTAGTTTCCTAGTCAGGCAGCTTTTGATTTGGCCGTGAAATAGAAGCTTGTGCTCCCACAGTATCATCTATTGGCTTTTTTATTGTAATTTTAGGATTGTTTTTCCCTTCCAAGTCATCGCTGGATCAGTATTCTCCCAAACTGTTTGTCCACAATCACTCCAGCTCTCCAGAGGAGGAAATCGTCTCTGGAGTCGCTGCCAAAAGTCAAGACTATTCTTTACGACATGCCTCTACCAGACAGATAACCAGGCCCTGCTCTCCCCACCCCTTACCCTCTGCTCAGGGTGCTCACTGCATCTTTCTCTCCATACTCTGGCGTTACTCAGCATTCTGGGCTGTTAGCTACAGCCTCCCTCCTCCTCCCTCCTCTTTCATTCTCCCTTGAGCAGACATTTGCTCACAGGCACCATACCTTACCTGGCTCAGCTCTTTTCAGAGCAAATTCCTCCTCCCAGCCTTGACCTTACAACCCCTCCCTTGCCCAGGAGTTCCTTGACTGTTTCTTCTAAGATGCAAGTTCCCTCCTTACTAAGAAGCTTCTCTCTAGGGAATCTCTTTTAAACCATCAAATTGAATATAATGTCTGATATTTTTTGCTTAGTTGCTTTACATAACATTTGGTATTTATAATTTGGAATCTATTTCTTATACAATATATGGCAATTTGTTATAAGAACTGAATTATCAATCTAGCAGTCCATATCACAACTCTGTATTGTAATATTGTACTCAAGATGGAATCAGATTAAATTTTGATTCACAATGCCTCAAGAATATGGTTTACATACCGCTTTTATTTTCCAAAAAAGATGCTATTGCAGCACAAAAATCCTGACACAAGCCAGCACTCTAGACAAGGTGAGTTATGAAATTTAAAAGTTAAAGAGAAACGCAAACCAAAATGGTGGCTTATTAAAGAGGAAGACAAAGGTGGTAAGGAAAGAGACCATTTTTTCACATTAGCCCTTCGTTTTCACAAAGAAAAAACAGAAAGATAAATAATTTCTTACAAGGTGCCCGGTCTGTCTCCACAAAGTCCTCAGTGTCCTCTCTCAACACCCCGAGGTCTCCAGCTGTGCACGACATTCCCACTCTCTGTCCCTCTACAGCTATGACCTGACTCAGGACTTGCTCTGTCTTCTCTCTGATTTTCTCAAGCTCGGCTTTCTTTCCCTCCAGTTTCAAAGCTATAGATTTTCTGAACAATGAGTTCAAAAGTCCTTTCTTCCCTTCCACTCCTCCCCCAACATCATAGCTTTTCCTCCCTACCAGACCTCCTGGGCTTCTCAACAGTAGTTGCCAACCTGCCAGGGGCAAGAAAACCAGTGTGTGGCCTATTTCAAATAAGACCCTGCCCCTTTATTTAATCATCACCTAGGAGGGCAAAGTTTTTGCCCCTGGGTCCATGGACCACATATGGGCACACCCATTGCACTGTCCCCTTTTAGGAACCAAAAGGGTTTAATAAAAGGGAAATGCTGCCCTCAAACAGCTTACAGTCGAGGCAGAAAAAAGTTGCATACATCTAGAAGAAAATGAAGAATACAAAGTAGAGAAGAGCCATCGAGGGTACACAATGGTAGAGGCACTGCGTGCTAGAGCATAGCAACCCAAGGAAATGACCCACAAGGAGGAATGGGAAGGGAAGACTGGGTGGAGAGGGGCAGGCTTCAGGACTGATGGCTCCCAGAACAGGTGTTGTGCTAATCTGCCTGGAAAGTATGGGGGAGCCTGCTGTTCCGCCCTCCACTGCAGCCCTCCTCCTTACACCACTTGGCAGTCTTGAGAAAGCAACAAAGCTCCAATATCCAAGTACAGTCAGAAGGAGGTTTGGGGGTTAATGAGTTTTGTTAGCATGTTACTGTAATTGCTGTCGTTATTTCTGTACACACGCCTAGAGGCTTGCAGTGAATGCATTTTATTATTAATATTAAGCATTTTGTACAGCACTCTCTGTTTGCAAAGTGCTTTACAATCATTAATTAGTTATTCCTCCTGACACCCTGTCAAGGTGATCCAGGGCTCATTCACTCCCCTGCTCAGTTATAAACGATGGCCCCAGTGTGTTAAGGTTAAATGACTTGGCCAAGGTCACCAGGCCCATCAGGGAAAGGTTAGGATTAGAATTCCTCTGTCTCCCTTCAGGCTGTGGCTGATGCTGCTGGACCCAGCAGCTTCCCTAGATGGAGCTCATAAATGTTACAAAAAATAAATAAATGGAACCAGAGGCTGAGAAAGAAATGGTTCCAAGGTCTCATGGCTAAGGCCTGGGGACACCTCTGTCACAGTGGCACAGAGGTAGAAACTGCTGAGAGAAGACCGAAACTGAACGTCAGTAATAGCGTAACCTTCACACTCTCAGAGCTGGTTTTAACAGCTCCTCCTGGATCTACCGCCTCACTGTCCTTGTGGCTGGACCCTTTGTGTTTCCTTTGCACATCCCTTTTTAACTCTGAAGGCATTTACTGCCCAAAAGGGCTCTGAGAGGTATAAAAACGTGGTGATGCCTACAAGAGCACCGTGTCAATTTAATTTGAACCACTTTGACAAGTCTGATACACTTTTAGGACAGCAGCCCACCCCGCAACAACCCAGGCTTCTCTTGTTAGGTTCTTGCCCTGGCTCCTTCTCCTGTGGCTAATTACCTCAGATCAGGAGACCGATTGTAAACACATTATGTTTTGCTGACAACACAAAGCTGAGGAGAAGCAGGAACTCCAGTTTGAGAGGCAAGGAAAATGCAACACGATGTGCTTCCCTCTCTGAGCTGCTAGGCAGCAAATGAAATTCGGTATTGACAAACACATTAATGCCATTGGCCAGGGAGAGGGGAGTATGGGATAGTGCTGACCTGCAAAAGAAACATTTTCTAACGGTGTTCCTGGACCACGCTGTTCGAAAAATCACAGAGGGGATCATTAGAGTCAAGAACCTCTGGGAGTTGTCTTTTTTATTTTAAAATAATACATCGGCTTGGAAAAGAGGTTTGTATTTCCCCCCCACTTCTTTCCCCACACCTGCCCACGCCCACTCGTTTGGTACTTCTGCCAATTGGAGTAGTTCTTAAAGACATTTCCCAGGGATTAGTGATCAAAGCTGACATCCTGTAAGGAAATAGAGATTTTCTAAAAACAGGAGTACCCAATTTAAATCCCCTCGTGGCAGATGTTTTTTAAAAAGGAAAACCTGTTTTGCCTCAATGCTGGCAGGACAAGCTCAGCCTTGATTTATACTCATTACTCTCACAGTCTCCCTTTCAGATGTGAGGGGGGCTCATGACGGTTCAGTTTGTAGCACATTTCTCACTTTCATTTTTATGGTATTTCCAGAAAAATGTCACAGAACCAGATGGGCCACCTTCCCCCGCAACTCCCAAAGTTAGCTTTACCTTCAAGGAGAGAAATTAAAAAAAAAAAAACAAAAAAACCCACCATGGATGGTTTAGCACATACTTCGCAAGTTTTCCTTTTCTGGTTTGTTTACTGGTTTCTGAAATGAGCACACACTAAATTGGGGTTGGCTGCAGCTCGTGGACACATGAAGAGAAGACACCAGGGAACTTACTGTCTAGGTGGGTAAAGAATGTGGATTTTAAAGTAACAACTCGGCTCACCTCCACTGGAAGTAGGTCAGATTGTAATAGACAATCAGTGCTATAGGAATTTGTGGGTCAGGCATAATAATAATATACTGGGAAATAAATAATGGAGAAAGAAAGGCTTGATCAAGGCCTTGAAAAAAATCAATTTAATATGCACCTCCCCATACACACACACACATATATGCATGCACTCTTGATTTTTTGTTCTAATCTGAAAGTCTCACTTGACCTAGAATTGCTGACCCATGCTCTTTGAATTCTGTCTGATGCTGCTGGGGAGAGGATATTTCCTCCCTACCACTTTTGAGTTCTCGAGGCTAGACTAATAATAAAGTTGACACAAGCCCAGATTAACAGGAGAGAAACCAATTTGCTATATGCACACCGGAGATCTTAGATGATGCTTAGAGAAATGGAGGACAAGCCAACTTTTTATACTTCTTAGATAAAGAAGCAATACATTTATTAAAAATTGACAGGACCAAAAATAGTGCTCATTAGTAAGGCATCTAAGCAAAATTTGGGTAATCATTAATGAGGAATCGAAACAAAATCTGGGTTTGAGTCGTAAATAAGTAAAGAGGTAACCAAGTTTGTTTGTGTAAGCTTTTCGGTCCTGGATCAAGGAGGGCACTCTTCACAGGCAGGATTGATTTCCTGCACGCGAGAAACAGGGAGGCTCAACATGCCCTCCTGGCACTAGCTGCTTGTCAAGTAACTTTATTTTTTATTTAACATATTTCTCTTTTTAAAATGTTTTGTTGTATTTTTTCCATTACCATTTAGTCCCCTTATACCCCACTGGCTCCCACAATCACCGCACTGCTGTCCCTGTCTATGAGTTCAACTAACGCTAATTCGAAGTAATCGATATGCCATTGTGTGATATTTTGGGGTGGCCTGCCCTGAATCCCTGTGGTGCTGTCAAGGTCCCAGAGGCTTCCAGAGAAGAATTTGCTTTGAGGTTTCCTTGGTTCACACTGAAGACATCTCAGGCCTGGCTCTGTATTTGTTGTTCCCTCAACACATGACTTCTTTCCTGGAGATCAAGAACTCAATTTTCTTTGGTGTGAATTTGTTTCTTTCCTGAGGCTTGAAATCCCTGAGCCAGCCCCCCAAAGCTTCCCAGCTTCTCTCAGCTTCCCTTTTAAAGCTCTCATAGGGCCCTGAAGCTCCCAAAGGAAGGCAGGTGATGATTTCTCCTGGAGATTGCTCATCATCACAGCTCCTGGCAGGTGGCAGCCTTTCCTGGTGGCTTTCCTCCTTCCTCTGATACTCTGTCCATCTGATCACTAATATCAGGTCCCTGCACAGTGGCAGTACCTCACTATACAAATTCTTTGTGAATGTCTGCTATGAGGCAAAGTGTCATTTGTTTTAGTAGTCCTCACTAATAATTTGGAAATAAGAGCTAGTGTTTTTAAACACCTATTGTCACTGTGTGATGCTCTTTGGTAAATGCACTGCAGCATACTTCATGGAATCCCCAAAAAGCCCTGTGAAGTAGGCGTCTCTATTGTTCCCATGTTTAATATGAATACCCCAGGCTTACAGGAGTTGCTAAGAATTTCAAGGTCATGTAATTAGTAGTTGATTGTGGCAAGGTTGAAAGCAACTCTCACTGACACAAAACTTTCAGCTCTTAATCTCCGAATCCCCTATATGAATACAAAGAAGATGATAATATGAAGTATGAGCAGAATTGTTTTTTCATCTCAAATGTTTCAACTCAGATGAAACTTTGGAGTTAAGAAAAAAGACATGTAAACAACCAAAACAAATATAAAAATGTCAATGTACTGATGCGCCTACCTTTGCCACATAGGAGAATCATTCAGGTCCTCATTCCACGACTATTGATTCTTTTACAAATAACTTTATCTTTTGTTACTATCACTTCCTAACGTGGATCAGAAAGAACAACTCCTGTTTCAACCTATAAGGAAAATAAAGTTGGTAGACATTATAATTTTATTCCTAAGGAAATAGTGCTGGTGTGTGGAAGAGTCAGGATACAAATCTCAGTTTGTTTGAGTCCTAACCCT
The DNA here is from genome assembly GCA_004027735.1 of Carollia perspicillata. NCBI lineage: Eukaryota > Metazoa > Chordata > Mammalia > Chiroptera > Phyllostomidae > Carollia > Carollia perspicillata. The sequence goes on from PVKM010001172.1 coordinate 19,300, forward strand.
GATTTTTCAGAAAGTTTTTCAAAAACTTTCAATAAAATAAAACACACATGTTAAGTTAACCTTCAGGACTATAAAGGGGTCCTTGTACAGAGGGGATCTTGACTTATGGCTAGCTGGAACTGCAAAAACACTCCTCTAATCCACACCCTCATGGAATGGTTGAGTTCTCTGTCTTTGTGGAAAGTGAGAATCATGGCGCTTAAAGAACTATGGACTTTTTAATGCAGTTATACCAACCTTGACTGGAATCTGTCATTAATCTAGCATGTGGCTATGCCATAGGTTAACTATAACTGAGCAAAGTACAAAATGTATACTCGTAAGAGGCTTTTCATGTCTGAACACCCCATGCCATGACTGGCATAGAATCTTAAATCCATAGACTGGTTTTTGGTCTCTTTATCTTGACTTTTTATAAGTAGTTAAAATGTTAGTATCAAAATAGTACTATCATAAGTACACATAAAAACTTCCAATAACCATGTCTCAACAGGCATAAAATAAAGTTCTGTCACAATGATACAGTTGAAAAGAGCTGTGTGAAGTTTTCCAAAGCCAGAATTAGTGACTATGTTAAACAGATATGCAGCCTTATTAAAAAATACTTTGCAAATATGAAAACTCATGGCCATCTACCAGAGGCCTTACCTACGTGTTCCAGTGATTAAGTAGCCAACACGTGTAAGTAATGCAGGCCAGACAGGTGAACGTCTTACATCAGCTAACTCTCCCTCCATGTCACCTTCCAAACATGTTTGCCCCATAACTTTGCCTGACATCTACCTTCTTCAAAGATTTAGTTCCCTTAGGACAAAGTTTTCTGTGCCATTTATCTGAGGCCTTTAAAAATTCTATCATAAATAATTTCCATACCATGGGGTCATTTTAATGACATGTTGATGACAAAGCTCATGAAGGTTTAGTTCTCAGTGGAGAAGCCTATAGCACTTACCTCTTTCTCTGAGGAGATAAGAATTTCAAACATCCCTGGAGGATATCTAGATAGCACGTGTAACTCTGAAATCCCCACATCTAATTTATGTAATACACCATGTGCCTACTAAGCATCTGTAATGAATTGAACACAGTTCTGGGTACTAAGAGACACAGGAAAATGTAATCTTCTCCAGGTAAATGTAAGCTTAGCTGAGAATAAAGGATTTGTACACATGAAATAACAACAGATAAAGGAGAATGTGACGTTCAAAACATGATGAATTATAGCAGGAGTACATATTAGAATGTCAGAGAGGTCAATATCAAAAATAATGTTGCTCTGAAACACTGACTGGGTGAACCCCAACTTGGTCCTCCAGTGTGGGGAGGAGTGATTACATAGATATGAATGAAGGGTTTTCCTCCAGAAGGAGAGGCAAGATCATGGCTAGCATTTGGATAGCACATAGCAAGATGTTAAACAAACCGATGTGAGAGGAACATGTTACAGACGAGGGAAGATGAGATTGGAAAAAACAGTTTGGTGCAATAGATAAATGGCCACCCCCATGCACCCCAATGCAGACTTATAGGATGTTCTTTCCATATCCACAGAAGAAACAATGGGACCCAAATGCAACTTGGAGAAACTAGTGAAAGCTCCCTGCAGATTCTCAATGAAATATTCCCACCAAGAGGACATTTAGGAGGATAGAGAGGGGTGCAAATAGCCAACAGGAGGACTTACTGAAATGAGAGCAGCGAAATAATTTCCCAGATTGCCACTGACTATTAAAATAGGCCATGAGGGTCCATGGTTATTACTTTAACAATTAGTTAATTTTAGCAGCAGGGAGGCCATTAGCTGACCAGCTCACTCCTCAGCCCAGCATATCCTGGCCAATGAGCTGTGATTGGGGCAATAAAAATGAGATTGTGCCTAGGCAATAAAATATTTAGACTTTTAATATGTTGGTAGAAATGGACTACATTTTAAAGTGACAGCATATCATATTTTGCTTCTTTTTTTTATTTTTCCAAGGTCAATATGCCTAATTATTGCCTCAGCAATCCAAAAGATGCTATAATAAAGGCAGAGGAAAGACTGTGGAAAGTTAATGAAATTAAAAAGGAAGTATGCAAATATGTTCTCTGTGCTGTGGCAAGAAGAAATACTTGTTTTTATTTCTAAAAAGTTAAACAGTGTATGTGTAAAATCTCAGCATAAAAAACAAATTGGCATAACTTATAAAAACATGGGAATTAATGATGTACAAATAACTTTATCTGTGAATAGTGTCTATGGCTAATGTCTTTATCCATAAATGCCACCCAAAAGTAAGTAAATTGCCGATTTTAAATTAATTTTCAGAACGCATGCAAACAACTTAAACATTCTATATGCAAGTTAATGTAAATATTGAAAATACTCTGAAAATGGAAATGAGTATGCCTAACTTTCTGCACCAATAAAGCCAACATTCACATTGATATTTTTTCTCAACTGAGGTTTGTTTTTCTACACCAAATGATAAGTGTTATGTAAACTTGAGATGTATCCCAAGGTGAACACCTGCACTTTACCTTTCTTAAAGTCTTCCCTTCTACATATACACAAAAATGACCATCCAGTCAGAGTCTGTCTCTCTTCACCCAGGGCTGACACTTAAGCTTTTTTTTTTTTTTTTTTTGGTATTTTACTGGAAATGTGCTTTCCCATTTCTCTCCCTATTCAAATGCTACCCAAACACTAAAACTTATTTTGTCCATCCTAAAAAATGGAGCTTCTTGCATATAAGTGCATCCATTTCTCACAATACATCCATTAAAGATTTGCAGGATTCTAAATAGACTTGACCGTGACCTAGAGCAATCAGGGAAGGCTTTACAATGAGGCTGAAACCAGAGTAGCCCTTGAAGGACAACTATTGTTTGCATGGGGAAGAAGGGAGGGAAAAACCCTACAGCAAAAAGATAAGGTCCAGATGAAGGATTTAAGGAAGACATTTGCTGTATCTCCAAGGGCAAGGCTAGTTGGCAGGAGGGAGGCTCAAATACTAAGCAATAGCAAAGTAACCTGTATGTGTACCACGGTCCTCCGAACCCTGGTTCAACCACAAGATACACCTCCCTCCAGATCAAGTTATGCACCCCCTGGACCAGGAGTTCTCTTGGCTTGGCTTCAGATTATCAGGTGGATAGCCCTTCCATGCTCTCCAAGCATTACATCATTGGTTGAGTTCCTGGCTCGTCAGTTAGCTTCAAATTTACTAGTATTCATTATTTGTTTTAAAAAAGAGAGAGAGGGAAAGGAAAGAAAGAAAGAGGATAATTTACATTTCCTGATTCAAAGCCAGAGCCTATTCATCACCGCCTGCACATCGCTTATAAAGATGATAAATGAATGTATAGTAACTGAACCCTAAAACAAAATAATGTGTTTTTCTTAAAGCTTCGCAGGGCTGCATTTCCGTTGTAATTAGTTTACTTTTTTTTTAATCAAATTCTGTTAAGCAGCAGTCAAAATGAAAGCTGATTTTCAGACTGCTAAAAGCAGCCCAAAAAGAGAAAAGAGGAAAGAAAATGAGGACTTTTTTTACATTTAATGCTACAAAAATATCAAGGTAACTGTATAACATTCAGAATCAGAGAGAGTATAATCATATCTTGCCGAATGTATAATGTTCGAATATAGAATGCTACAAGAGAACCTATCATTTGATACAGAACTAGTTAAAGTGCTATTCCATCTTTGGAAATTCATATAATGAGGGGCATTTCTAAATTTCTATGCTTCTGCATTACCCACAGGATATAAATTTCAAACCCCCCAATATTATCATTTAACTTCAGTACTTCACCCTAAACTTAATCTTTGTTCTCTTTCCAGTTCCTTGTTTTTTCCTTGGGTGATTCTTTCTCCCTGAAAGGGTGTCACCACTCTGTCCTTCACCTATGTTCCTACAGTCCTAGACAGCATCCCTTCTCTGGAAAGCTTTCCTGATGTCTCCACCTCACAGAGGTGGGTTATTCCGCAGCTACTCACAGTACCCTTAGCACAGGTACACTTGTGATATTGTCTGTATTTTGTTTTAAATTTTGAACGGTTATTAACTTCTTAGATTTGCTTCCAGGTGCTTGTCTCCCTGTTGAGATTCCATAATCCTTAAGAGTGGGGCAGTCATATCTAATAAAAGTTTCCATTGTTTACTATGGGAAAGAAAGTGAATCTTCATGCAACTATAACAGCAGTACTAGCTAAGCAATGTGATCTCATCCATTGAATCTTAGCCTGGGAGGGCCTAACAGTTCAGCGTAGCTTCATTGCCTTCTTGCTGAGAAGGCGAGTGGATAAAAATGTACACCCACTGCTATATCTATGTATGCAACATCTTTCTTTCTATAAAGGGCCTGCACTTAAAATGCATTTGAAGTATTTAAAAATCTTAAGTAAACCTGTCCTTTCTTTTTACACTCTTTCTTGCCACCATACTCTCAGGTTCCACAGTCCCCATCTCCCCAAAACATAGTCATTCACACAAAAATCTCCCAGGACCATTATGCCATTCATCCTCCTCTTCAATTACTGTTAGGACCTGTTCTTACATCTTGCTTTCTTTCTCCAGGGTAAACATTTGTGAATGATCTAGACTCCAGTCCCTGGAGTGACACCTTCCAGGGAGGAGTCAGATATTCACCATTTATGTGCTTGGTGCTGTGTTAATGGATAAACAAAGGCTAGCCCTGAATGAGCTTAAACCATGAGTCTGAGAATAGGTTGCAGTTTACAAATCTTTCATCTCATTTAGGTTTCCAACTTCTGCTGATAATGATATCTTTACTGATAACCTTGGGAAAAGAGGTGCCGATCTTCCTTTGTAAACCTAATTTTTTATTTCAATACTAGCTCTGACCCCTCTGCAAGGATTTTTAATCTTAGAGGACAACCCTCTCTCCTATCTTCCCTCCCTCTCTGCCTCTTTCCCTCACTTCCTCATTCCCTCACTCTCTTACTCTCTCCTCCTTTCTTTCTTGATGTTTACAGGATGTTTATTCTCTATATGGTACCTTATTTGCCCCTAGAATTAATTAGCTGTGAGTCTTCTGGTTAACTTTGCCTGTATTGCAGAAAGGCCTTTCGATGTGCATGTGCAGGTCTTCCTTCACTTTAGGAAATGTCTCTTCTAATTTATTTGTATTCATATATTACACTTGACATTCCTTTGATGACCCTCTTTGGACAAATCTGTCATCTATGTGACTATTCTTGTTTCTCTCATCTGGGCATGGGGAACCTGAGATGCACACGACCTCTCTCTAGCAGTGCCCTTACTCTACAAACTCTTCTGGATTTTGTGTGTCTTTGGCACAGCAGCAGATTAGGGCTAATTTACATGAACAGGGAACACTCTTCATCACAGTGGATACAGTCATTTTCCTAATCCAGTAGTTCTCAGATTTGAACTGCACCAGTATCATCTATAGAGCTGGTTAAAAAACCCACTACCTGGCCTCATTTCCAGAGGTTCTGATTCAAGTATGTGGAGGTGGGGCTTGAGAAGTCGCATCTCTAAATTCTTAGCCGATGCTGATGCTGCTCATCCAGAAATCACACTCTGAGAACCACTGTCCTAAATAATGAATTTAATGATCTTTACTTGTCACTGTGACGCAAATGTTGAAAATCGGTTCATTTCTTTTCAGAAATCATAAACAAATGTATCCACCCACACCAGCCAGTAGGGTATTTGATTCTTGTTTATAAATTGGCTTCTTAAATGGCTCTCAGAACAGGATAATCTACATTTTGGAAAAGTTTCTCAAATTCATCTTTCCCATCACTGGTTAAGAAATTTCTAATTCTGAGTTTTCTAGCATCAAAAGAAACCCTTGTTTTTAACCTCTGCAATTTCTCATTTTTTGTCATCCTTTCTTTGCTTATACACATTACATTCCTATCTATGTGATTATTTATTTTAGTTTGATTTTGGCCTTTTCAGTCCTTGTGGTTCTTATGGATCTCTTTACTTATTTCATACAGACTATGTCTTATTAAACATACCATGGAGTTTTCTGAAATTGTTTTCTGGTTTCATTAGTAAATCATTTTCAAAAGCCCTAGTTTTCTATTAAAGTTCAGGAAGATATTTTATATTCTTTTGCCCTCGTAGGTTCCAGTCTGCTGTAGCTCAATTCAGGCATCAGTGTCCTCTTCAGCCATTCAAACTCAAATGAGTGGTGGTCTACTTCAATCCAAGCTTTCCGAAGAGACATGATGTGTGATCATTCTTTAATCTTACTATTTACCTGGTGCTTGTCAAAGAAAGCTAATAAGAACAACAACAACAAGTCTTCTCAAATCTTCAATTGGAGAGCAATTTGATTCCAATCCAACCAACCCAATGCCAAATGTCAAGCCAATTTCCAGCAAGGGCTGTTTTGCTGGATTGAGATAAATATCTTATCCTTTTGCCTTAAAATTGGCATTGTAAGTTATAAAAAATAAAACATTTAAAAATAATAAAACAATGTACATTGTTGTTAAGAATTGTCTTGTCTCTGCCACTATATGTGTGGGATTTACCAATCCAAATACAAAATTCCAAAAGCCAATTTTTTTGCACTACTATCCTACTCTCCTCATGTCCTACTATTTCAAGAAGAAGCAGACCAAACTCTACTGTAAAATGCTGCACCATAGCACTGAGGTGGGGTTAATCTCCTAGTTCTATGACCAACATAGACACTATAGATGCTAGGTCTTGATCCAAGGACAAGACCCAAGACAGGGATATATGAGCATCACTGGGATGTTCATTAATGTTGTGCTGCCTGAAGGGACCACAGTTATTTTTCCAGTCCCAGGACATTAACCATACAGATATTAAAATATCTTCAAGATTTTGGCAGTGGCATTCTGTCTGTCTTAGTTCTCCCAGCAGTTACGAGTAATCGTCTTTAAGTTTTGTTATAAAATTTCCAATGGCAGGTGTTCACAGAATATTCCAGGGTTGTCTAGTGAATACTTTTTTAACCAAAAGTTTTACTATTTCTTTTCCACAGTCACAACTCTTCAATAGCTCTCCATCACTGCCAGACTAAACATTAAAATTCCTTAGCATGAGACTTAAAGTCTTCCTCATTGAGTTCTAGGCCAACCTGTGCAGACTTTTCTCCCACACCCTCACTCAGGGTTATGAATTAAACTGTGTCTTCTTGAAATTTCATATGCTGAAGCCCTAGTCCCAGTGTTGCTATATTATACATGGGGCCTCTAAAAAAGTAATCAAGGTTAAGTGAGGTCATAAGCCTTAGGCCATGATCCAATGAGGTTAGTGTCTTTATAGGAAGAGACACCAGAGAGCTCGTACCTCTCTCTCTCTCTTTCTCTCCTCCACCCCCTCTTCTCCACAGCCATGCACTGAGGAAAGGCCATGTAAGGACAAGTGACAGAAGGCAACCATCTATAAGCCAAGAAGCCAAAACTGAGTTTGTCTGTACCTTGCTCTTAGACTGTCTGGCTTCTAGAACTGTGAAAAATAAATCCAAGAAGACTAAGATACCCAGTGTCCTTATATTAGTCAGTGCTCTCCAGAGAGAGAGAGATTTAATATTATTATAAGAAACTGGTTCATGAGATTCCCCAGGTCTGTAGTCAGCAATCTGGAGACCCAGAGGAGATAATGCTATAGTTCCGATGTGAGTCTGAATGCCTGAAAACCAGGAAAGCCAGTGGTTTAATTCGGTTGAGTCTAAAAGCAAGAGAACACCGATGTCCTAGCTTGAAGACAGTCAGGGAGAGGAAGAGAATTCTCCTTCACTCAGCCTTTTAATTATGTTCAGATCTTCAATGGAATGGATAAAGCCACCTTCATTGTGGAGGGCAGTCTTCTTTATTCAACCTACTGATCCAAATGTTAATGTCATCCAGAAACACCCTCACCAAAATATCGAGAATAATGTTAACCAAATATCTGGGCACTTTGCGGCCCAATCAAGCTGACACGTAAAATTAACCATCATAGTTTTCTAGGGGTATCAAAAACACCATGGACTATGACCCATTCTAATCCAGCAGATGTCTCGTCCTATCTTGGCACGTGTTGTTTGTTCCTTCTGCCTTGAATGGTTTCCCTCTACCCCACTTTCCTGTGCCTGTTACCCTAGAAAATCCCTACTCACTCTTGAAATCTCAACTAAAGGGCTAATTCCTTTGAAGTTTCTCTTGATTTTTTTCAGAATTAATTTTTTCTTCCATTGCCCCTTTAAATAATCAATGAGAAACTCCACATCATGTTGTATTGTATCTTTTACTTCTAAATATAAAAAGACATTTCTCACTAGACTGTGAGCTCCTCCAGCTCAAAACATGACCTTATTTTTTTAAGTACTTTTTGCATTTACTATAGACCATTATGTTAAAAAAAAGTGTTTTGACAAATCTCTGATGATTGAAGTAATGCATAAACAAAAAAGAGAAGCATGAGAAATCAGAAGATAGGAGTAGAAAGCACCATCTCAGGAATTAGCCAGGGGCATATTTCCAGGACTCCTGGTGGCATAGCATAAGGTGGGGTCCTTCTCCATGTACACATGGGCACTCTCCCCAGTCTCCGCAGTATTATCCCATCTTCCTCTCTGTTATCATTCCCCCTATTTTGTCAGGTAATGGGTGGGTCCCCTCAGAGAGCTCTGTGGGAGCTCTCAACAATTTTAGCACTAAACACCTGAAGAATGTAATTCTCCTGACTATCTCCATGTGTAAAGCGATGGAGTGCAAAGGTGAGCCAGGCTGAGAACACTAAGTATCAAAAATGTCATTACTCAAGCCAGATCAGGCACAAAGCCCACTGGAACCATACATGAAGGGCTGATAGGTGACTGGGGGATAATCCAGGGCGTGGAAAGATCAAGTCTGGTGGGAAAAGAGATGAAGGGAGCCTTTCTGTCTGAGGGCCGGTGCTCCTCTACCCTATCTGACAGGCAGGATCACAGGGGCTGGCACCATGGCATCAGAGCAGTCTCACTGATCATGTTAGTGAGGCTTCTGCAGTGCTTTTGCAGTGCTAGTCTAAAAAACTCCTCTTTGGAAGAGGAATATTTGTTTGAAGTATTCTGACAAGTATTACTTGTCAGAGACAGGCAAGTAGAGTGGGAGCCTAAATGGGGTCGTACTGCTCTGGCAGAACTCCTGAGTAGTGGAAGATATGGGTCTCCAGACAATAGAAATGACATCCAGGCAGCGAGTAGGAAACTGTTGATATGGTCTGCTATATCTATGCCCAGCTTGATGGCCAGGATGTTGTGGGTCACGGAAATGCCCAGCTCCCAATACTTGTGTCTTAACTGTTTAATAAAGGATAGCAGATGAAGATAGGGGTGGCCTGCTGGGCTTCATGTATTCTCTTGGCTTTCTACTGCTCCAAGAAACTATTTTCTCCAATTTTTGAGAAACTGAGAAGTTGCATCTCCTTTATGACTGGATAACTTATAGCCAGTTTTCCTATGGCACTTTTGTGGTAATTATATGCACATTGGTCTACCTGGCCACAGTAAGCATTCTGATTGGCATCAACACCATACTCTCCTCCTGCTTCTGGTGCAGGTGTGTTTGTGTTGGGGAATGGGGGAAAAGTCTTCAATGGCAGCTCCAGGGAGATTGAATCCACAACAAAATCCCAAAGCTTGTGTTCACACACAACACAAACTCACCCTACAAGTTCTCAGAGTCAAAGCATTTGGATATGTTGGGTAGTTCATCCTGAAGAATTCTGCTGGATCATTTCATTCTGAGTACTGTTCAAAATGGTGGACTCTGGTGTCACTGACCCTGCCATCACCAGGTTTTTGAGGCGATACCTTCAGAGTGGCAGGTAAGAGCCCTGGAAAGTCCACAGTGACCTAGGGTAACTGGTCTTGTGGTTGATGCAGTGAATCATCTCACTTTTGAATTTTAATCAACTGATGAGGAATAAACACTGTGACTATTTATGCTTTCTTGTAAAGTGGGAATTCTGCAGAGCCAAATAAAATACCATCTCATCAGGGGCTAGATAATCTGTAGGTACCTCGACTGTCTCCACAATTGAGGCAGGAATAGCTGATTGTGGGAGAAGTTTTATCCTAGGGAACCACCAAGAGCAGAATAAGTACTACTGTGTGTAGCCTTCTATAATATGAGGGTTTCCCTAGGTCCCCAAGTCCTGCTGATTTCCACATATGCAAATTCCATGAATGCTCATTTAATAATCATTTGAGTCCCCATCCTCCTTGAGTTCACAAAAAGTCCAATATTTTACTGGATATTCATCCCTAGGGAATGTTTGGGATTCCCATGGAATGCTAATTACCTGTCCCACCATCTGTCATCCCAGGCAAACCAGTTGTTTCAAAGGACACCCCTTATATCACCTCTCCCCAAACCATAATTAATTCTCACAAGGGACCACTGTGTGGGTTACACCACCTAGATTATATTACTTGAAGCAGGAATGGAGCCTGCTCTCAACGATGAATAAGACTGGGTTATAAGAGTTTAAATTTTTTTCATCAAAGCCTTCAAGATAATAGAAGAGACTTACAACAGAGAAAGTCTCTCACCACTGGTTACAAAATGTGAGAATTTCCTGATTGGATAGGCTATACCTCCCACACAGCCACCTCCTCAGTAGGAATGCTTTAGACATTGTTTTCCTGTCTGAAGTACTGACTGCCTCTTCTCCGACATCTCAAGTTCCAGAATGTGGGAGGGGGTGGGGCAGGAGGTGGGGTTCTTATTCACAGTCTCACATTAATGTCTGGGATGCATGATAATCTGTAAACGTACAGCTCTGTCCACAATGACACAGATTCATATAATAATGCTCCTCTTTGTTACCTGCATAGAATCCATAGCCTCACTAAAACATTCCCTCCACTGAAAAACAATGTTAGATAAGGTAACAGTGGCTTTATTTCATTGAGACTTACTAGGCTTCAGTATTACTATCCAAAGAGTACTACATGTGTTAAATATAGTTCATCTTCACAACAATCCTATGAGATAAATACAATAGTAATTATCATTATTATTTCCATTTTGTTGATTAGGAAAATTAGATGCAGATAAGTTAAATACTCTTCCAAAGCAAGAAATTAAAGTAGCAACTAAACTTCAAATGTAAATACTGAGTGAAACGGGACAAAGAATTGTTGTAGATTAGAATAGCCTTTCTGTCCTCTGTCATTCCTGTGGCCTCCCTGGCTCCCAGCTCTGCCTCCACTCATAAAGTGTAACTGATAACTGTGTCTAATCTCAGAGACTCCAAAGTCCTGAGAGCAACTTGGTAAGGTCCTGCCCTGCTGTAGGAACATTTTCACTTGTTGGTGAACAGCCCCTTCTATGAATAGGACATCCTGTCACTCAGCCTGGGTTGGGTCCTAAAGAGAAATGACACCCCTCACAGACACCAATGGAGGCAGGCAAGTTTAGTAGACCCTGATGTAGACCCTTACTCCCCATCCTTGGTTTCCCCCACCCCACTTTTGGCTCTCTTAGGCCTATTAGCATCAAGCAAAAATCATAAGTGTGGAAGGGATGCTGAAGGAAATCCTTTCAGGCCTCTTTTTCTGAAGACAGTAAGCTAATTTGGGCTCAAATACAATAGAATAAGAGCTTAAGTTTGGCCACAGAGGGGAGAGTTTTCCCCTTATACTCAGTTCTCAGGAAGTGGTCTCACGTCTGAATCTCTAAATTCCATGCAAAAAAAACTCTCTTGAGCCCAGTAGCAAAAGTATTGGATCTAGCTTCAGGATGGCCGAACTGATAGTCATTGGAAAGACTTTGCTTCATGGCTACATGGTTGAACAGGGGTCATGGCTGTGATCTACTCACCTGGGGGAGAGTGGTTAGGTTTCCAAAACTCTCTAGTGTATTGTACCACTGAAGCCCAGTTGCCTTACTGGGACCTGTAGGCTTTGGGACTAGTGAGAAACTTGCTGGCCTACGGCTAATGATGGAAGTGGGGGAAACCTCACCTGAGGAATCATGCAATGTGGATCAGGGATTCAAGGACCACTCAGTTGGATAATATTAAAAACACAAGCCCTTATTATTGCTTGATAATAATTATTATAGAGCTGTGCTGTATATTCTTGATCCATTCACTAGTTATGTACACTTGGAATACTGCTCAGCCATATGAAAGAACAAACAATTGATACACACAATGACATGGATCTCAAAACATTAGGCTAAGTAAAAAAAAAAGCTAGACACAGAGATGACATCACTGATTATCTGGCCTGAGGCTGTAGTGGGAGTGGGAACTGACTACAGTGATACAGGAGGAAATTTTGGGAGTGATAGAAATGTCCTAAACCTAGAAAGTTATGGTGCTTCCATGACTGAATGCACTCACTACAATCCATCAAACTGTAAATAAGTGAATTTCCAAGTATTTAAATTATAGTTTAGTAAACTGTGTATAAGCAGATACACAAATTCAAATCCAAGAAAAGTCCTGAAGCAGTTATAAAAACTGGGAAATGAATCAAGGGGCCTGAAGAGACAGATAAAAAGTGGAAGACTAGCTTGTAGGCTAAAAGAATGTCAAGAGTTCTCTCCTGGAAATCTAGACGTGGCCCACAATTCTTATGCACAATTCCAATACGTGAAAACTACTAGAAACTGACTTGAATTCATTTGACAGCAAAATCAGACCTGAACTAACACAATATAAATAGAGTTTTCACTCCAGAATATTAATATCTTTATAAGTTTGTACTCCAGGCCTCACTGTACATACTGCATTTTCTTTCTAAAATCCAAAAATTCAGAAACATGTTCAGTCCTAAGATTTTCAGGGGAAAAAAGTGTGGGTCTGTATCTAAAATAGTATATGAAACCCAGTCTACCACCTGAGTAGGAAAAAACCCAGTTCTTCCCTACAATGTCTTTCTTTCCTGTGTCTCCTTTACCTTCACAGAGAACACTTGACATTTTACTTACTAGATCATCAGTTTATTATTAAAAGATATAGTTGAGAACATTCAGATGGAAGAGATGCACAGAATGAGATATGGGGAAAGGGCAGGGAGCTTCCAGGTGAGTGCCATCCTCCCCACAAAACCCCAGGTGTTCACCAGAAGCTCTGGGAACCCTGTGCTTTTAGAGGTTTGTGGAGGCTTCATTATATAGTCACAGTTGACTAAATCATTGGATGTGAGTGACTGTTCAACCTCCAGCTCCTGCCCCCATCCCTGGAAGTTGTTGGGGGAGAGGGGTACTCAAAGTTGTAACCTTCTAATCAGTAGGCTGGCTCCCCTGGCAATCAGCACTAATCCTTAAATTACCTAAGGGCTTGCCAAAAGTCACTTCATTAACATAACAAAAACACATTATGGCTCTTATCACAGGAAATTTCAAGGGTTTTAGATGCTCTGTGCCAGGGACTGGGAAGAGACCAAATACATATTTGTTATTATAAATTGTAATATCACAGTAACACATTGTAGAACTGCAGTTAGCCACAAAGGCTGCCGTAGGGTTTCCCTGACCTAAACTGATGAATCACTGGAAGGACGGGGTGTGCACTGAGTTCCTGACAACTGGATGTGAACACACAGGCACACACACACACAGACACACACACACACACCCTTTGAATGACAAATCCTAAAGAAATACAAGAACACTGGATTAGTAAGATTTGACAGAAAATAGTGAAAGAAAATGAAGATTTTAAAAAAGGCAATGGATGAAGTCAGGAGACACCGGTGTAAAGGCTGACCTTCTGGTGAAACTTTGCCATGGACCAGACCCAACTTAATCCTTATAAAGGAATGTCATTGGCCTCAAAATTCCTAAAGATCAATGACATCAGGTTGGAGAGAGAAGCACACTTTGATTCAGTCAAATTACGACAAATGTGTGTCCATAATGGTGCCATTCATATACAATGTTAGCTTTGGATTTTCTTGTTTCCTATACAGTTTCTATAGAAACTAGCACATTCAACCACCATGAACAAGATGTCCTCAGCACTGTTCTCTGTCACTTCAAGGAAACAGATCGGAATATCAACACAAGTTCAACAGACAGGTAGAACGGCAGAAGCAGCGTGGTAAAGAAGGAAGCACATATACCTTTACACACGTACATCCCATCCAAAGAACTCCCTTCATTCAACTACAATCCACAGAACAAGTCACTCCCTCAAAGCTGTAGTTCTCTTGTCTGTCCCAAAATTTACTTAGAAATTCATCCTATTACTATGAGGCTGAAATTCAATAATGAATGTAGAAGTATTCAGAGTATGTTTGCATATTAATTAGTATACATCTATCAGCATGCATCTACATTATCATTTTTAATGACTGCATTGTATGGACATAGCAAACTTACTGAAACAACCATTATTGTTAATCATGTAGGTCATTTCTAGGTTTACCTCTCATATGAGTAATAGAATAAAGAAAGTTTTCATTTATCTTTACATTATTATCTAATTATATTCTTATCCAATTATTTTCTTTGGAAAAAATGGAATAACCTGTGAAAAGACTTTTATTTAAATCTACTTTATTGAAGGAAAATTCTATAATATAAAATGCACAGCTTATAAAATTGATAGTACACTGAGTTTGGACAAATGTATGCATTCATATAACCATCATGACAATGAAGATACAGAACATTTCTCTAACCCCAAAAGTTGTCTTGAGCCCCTTGTCAGTTAAGTCTTATCCCTATTTCTGGTCCCATGTACTCGCCAGTCTGTTTTCTATCACATACGTTTGGATTTACATTTATAAATGGAAGCACACGGTGCATACTGTTTTGTGTCTGGCTTCCTTTGCTCAGTATAATTTTTTGAGATGTATCCATGTTGTTTCATTTTTTATGTAATATGAATCTATTCCCTTTATTGCAGAGTGGAAGTCCACTGAATAACTATACCAGAATTTGTTTATTCATTTACATCTTAATGAGCTCTTATGAGTAAAGCTGCTATGAACAGTCAAGTATAAGCCTTTGGGTAGGCATGTGCTCTTATGAGCAAATGAGCTCTTTTCTCATTTCTCTTGGGGAAATACCAAGGAGTGAAGGTGTAGAGTCATAGAGTAAATGTATAGCACTGTGAGAAGCTGCTTAATTATTTTCCAGAAGAGTTGTATCATTTAACATTTGTCACCAGCACTGCATGAGAGTTTCAGTTTCTCCTTATCATCAACAAAACTTTGTATTGTCAGACTTTAAAAAAAAATTAGCCATTCTAGTGGGTTTGCAGTGCTATCTCATTGTGCTGTAAATTTTTGTTTCCGTGATGACTACGGATGTTAAGCATCATTTCATATGCTTATTGGCCATTCATATATTCTTTTGAAGTGTCCTTTCAAATCCTCTGCACATTTTTAATTGGGTTATTTATCTTCTTGGATTATTTGAATTATTTATATATTCAGGATAATAGTACCTTTTTAATATAAAATTGTGAATCTTCTAGTCTGCAGCTTGCTGCTTCATACATTTAAAGGTGTCTTTCAGAAAGCAGAATTGATATTCATAGTTAACAGATAGATGACACCTATTTTATCAAATTATTCAAGTTTGTGCTTTTCGTGTGTCTTAATGAGCTTTGGCTTACACTAAGTTAGCAAAAATTTTCTCTGTATTTTCTTTAAGTGATTTTATCATTTACGTGTTGGTTTATAATTCACTCAACATCAACATTTGCGTATGCCAACCTCTCTTGTCATAAAAGCCAGGAATTGTAATAAGAAAAAAAATTTAGACCTAAAATTTCTATCCACCATTCAAATATATGAGCTGTAAAAATATTACTAGGCATAGAAGGCTTAAGAAGTTTTGCCACATAAGGAACTATATAGAAAATAGATTGGGATAAAGAATTTAAATAACGGTAAAGATTAATTCAGGCAATGATACTATATATATAAATATATGAGATATATATCACATATAATATATATTTTATGATATATGCACATAGTTTATCATATATAATGTGATATATGTTATATATCAAATATATTGGTTTGGGGGATTGTTGCTCTGAAAAGTAATTAGAAAACAAGAAAATATCAGTAGTAACCTAGAATTATAAGCTTTGGTAAGTTCAGTAAGACAGATGATAGAATAGGGAGACCAAGAGCTACAAAAGCATAATAAACTATTTGGCTTAGCCATTAGAACATACACATAACAGTTTTAAAAAGAGAAATTATTTAAAGGATGCATATTAATGTTAGAAAACATTAAAAAGAAACAAATAAAGATGATGAATTTCAATATACACTTTTCAACTATTGATAGGACAGGATAAGCAAAACAGGAATTATAAAGTTAAAAACAATATAATTAATAAACTCGAACTAATAGCTATCAATAGAGTTTTGCAAGCAGTGATTACAGAGTACACATTTGTTCTAAATACTAATTAAATATTTACAAGTATATGATAAGGTGCCAAGCCATCAAAAGATTTAGGAAATCTCAGAGAACAGGTATAATTCCTATAAGGAATTACATGGTTACGTACCCTCATATTTTCCTCTTCATGAACTCCAGACCAGAAGTCTAAAGAAAAGGTAAAGGCGTTGTTGCTCTTAGTATAATGGAAGGTAGAAAAACACGAAAATACTTCAACTGTTCTTTTGTCTTTTGTCCTCCCACATACAGACTGGCAACAACCATGTCTATGCCTAAGACACAGCTCTCCCTGTACATCTGTTCAACATAACCAGTTTCCACATCCAGCTATGACAGGGTAGCTTGTAACATGGCAACACTTTTCCTGAGACCAACCAAGAAAGCTGGGTAAAATGTTAACAGATAAAATTTGTTCAAACACATAGGAAACCTTCTGAGGTAGCCGGGACATGAGGAGCCAAGATCCTAATTAGAAGGAGGGTAACGTGGAATTTGCCAAATGTTAAGTAGTGAAAGGTGAGACACTGAGAATATAATAATAGTTTATCTAAAAGAGACAAAGAAAGCGCAGGAATTTCAGCCACTTTGTGGACCTAGAAAGGCCAACATTGGACTTCGGACCTATCAAGGCAGCTGGACTTAAAAAGGCTAGGGTCGGCAAGAAAGACAGGATAGAGAAAAGTAAGATTGACTTTCTATACGTGCAAGCAGATGAGCAGAAAGTAGCTAAAAATTTCAACAGGGTACTCCCTCAGTGGTCTCATAGTTCTGTAGAGGAAAACAGAACTATGGAAGTTCATAACCTTCCTAGGAAGAGCTCCCTGACAATCACCACCAGATCTCAGTGGCAAGTCCTGGAGAACTAGTTAGGAGTGGGGGCAGATGAGAGCTACATCTAGACTTATGAAGTCTGAAATACTGCTTTGAGACAGCTCACTGTTGACGCTGACCTGCCCCCAAAAAGAGTCATTCCCTTTAGAGGAAGGAAACACTATCCAGAACCTGTATACTTTTTTTAATTAAAAACAAGTTCATTATTCAATCAAAACATAAATGAAAAGAAGAAAAAACAGCCAGTAGTAACAGACCCACAGTCATTTCAGGTATTGCAGTTACCAGATTTGGATTTAAAATAACTAATTAATATGTTCAGAAAGTAGATGACAAGATGAAGCATTTCACCATAGAACTGGAAACTGTACAAAAGAATCAAATGGGCATTCTAGAATCGAAAATTATAATATCTGAAATTAAGAACTCAATAGATGAGGTTAACAGCCATTGTATCACAGCTGATGAGAGGATTAATGAAGTGGAAGAGAAATTAGTAGAAATAATTACAATAAAGAGAAAACCGAATAAAAAATGTTAGAGAGAGAGCAAGAGAGCTGGGTCCTGTTGAAAAGTTATAATGTATGTGTAATTATAACCCATAAAGAGAAATGAAAGAGAATGAAGTAAAAGAAATGCAGAGATCATATCCAAGAATTTTCTACAAATTATGAGAATCTTGAAGCCACAGATTTCAAAAGCTCTACAAAACTCTGAGAGGGAAAAAAAAACTACAAAGAAAGTACCCCTATCTGTGTCATAGTAAAACTTCTAAAAACTAAAAATCAAAACAGAAAACCTGAAAAGCAACCAGAGGAAAAGATACATCACTTTGAAATGAGAAACAATGAGTGAACACGGACTTCTCATCAGAAGATACAGAAGCCAGATAATAATGTAGCATCCTTGAAGCGCCCAAAGAAAACGCCTGCCAACATAAAATTCTAAACCAGATGAAAGTGTGCTCCAAGAGTGAAAGTAAAAAAAAAAATGAGATGTCCAATCAAACAAAACTGAGAGAATTGTTAATGAACAACTGTGTGTGCTAAAGGAAACATTAAAGAGAGTTCTGGAGAAGAAAAATTATTAAAGTTGGATTGAAAAATCAGGAAAAAAAAAGGGAAATGAAAGAAGAAGCGTAAATATATGGGCAAATATAAATGAACCTCAGTCTTTCCCCGACTAAATGGTTTTCATTTTTATTATGTAATATGCAAAGCTGAGGTGATTTCTAGACATTTCTCTAGCCTCACATTCATTCGTAAACTGTGCTTGTAAATCTTGCTCTTAAAGTGTGAAGCTCACTATGGGTAAGATCTGACTGATCTAATCTGTCTTCTATAATGCAGAAGTTCTACTTGATAAACATGATCTTTGTCTGAGTAAGCTCTATTGAAGCCACAGCATCCTGATGGGCCCTGTTGGGTAGGCAGTGACCAAAAACATCGCTTCTTTTAATGAAGTGATGGCAACACATGACTTCTCCCATCAACAAAATCCCCTCCCCGAGTCCCACATTTATATTAGTATGTTTCTCATCTTAACCACCTCGTGTCACTAAATGTTATCAACACCAATATACTTTAGTTTGACATGGCCCTAACCTCCTAGGTTTGAGAAAAGAAACAGTTCCCAGGACCTGCATCATAGCTTTTCTCATTGCACCTTAGTCTTCTAAAGCATGTTTCATTATGTTTACTATCCTCTATCTCTGTATATAATATGCCATAAGGAAAAGCAGAGACACCTGTAAGTCACATAACTATTTCATAAGATCTTTGCCAATACTCATTTATTATGCAAACAGTAATAATGTCAGTTACTTACCTAGTATCTTATAGCCCCACAATGACATTTCCCGTGCTCTGTAATGCTGAGTGTCTATAAATTAAATTTTTCAGTTTCCTTTGCCAACCTATTATGTTTCCCAAAGGAGGCATTAGTGGGAAATCCAAATATGGGGAGAGGGGAGAAGAAATTTGTCTTACTTGTTTCCACTCTGCTTCTGGCAGCATCTTCGGAAGTGTGTGTATATGTCTCCTCAATGATCATGATTGGGACTTAATTGATATATTTAGTAGCAAGAGAGCTGGTAATTGTAAGGTAGTGAGTTCTATTATATCATATAACTAATTTAACTATTTAACATATAACCACTAACTTTGAGCTATGCAGAAGGTAGCTAGATCTTTGGAAATGACTCTGGATGACCACAACATAAATCAGGTAATAGCTCAGATGCATTATCTTTCATTGAACAACAACAAAATTCCATGGCAATTAGCATGCAGCTGTTTATATATCAAATGTTTTTATTTTTTTCTATGTATATTCATTTGTAAAGGCCACCTGAAACAGAAAGCTTTTATCTGACAGATTAGCAATCTCTTCAGTCGACTTGCTTCAGAGCTAGGAGACCTGATCTCTGTCCTAAACTAGCCTGCAGGGACTTCGAACATATTGAAACCCCAAGGAACATCATGCCAATGCACTGTGTTGATGACATCATTCTGACTGAACTTGATGAATAGGCAGAAGCAACTAGAGTAAGCTCACACTTAACATCCTCAGTATATTCTGTGACTTTAAGCTAAACAAAATATAACAAAACCAATTTTACCATAGGCTATTTGATATAAACAAGAGTTAATTTCCTGAGGCATCTCATCAATGCTGTATTAAAACAACATTATTCTAGGCTCTACTGCATGGTAGATACCTTAATAATTTTCAAATGTGCCAGAGGTTAGAACATAAACCCCACAAAAATATACGTACTTAGTACCTCAGTGACATTTCTAAGAGTCCACTGGAGTTTTCTCTTATACGGCCTATCACTAAGAAATGAGCACAATGCATGTTTGACTTCTTGGGAGGCAACCTATACCTCATTTAATGATACTATTACATCCCACTTACGGGCTAGCTGCAAGACTTGCAGATGTGAGTGGTTCTGAAGCTAATCCAGGTTATAGTGGATGCTGCTCTGCAGTTTAGGCCTTAGTGCCCAGCCTTTCCAATGAAACTCAGAATAACTATGGCAAACAGAAATTCTGGGATTCACCAATAGGCAATATCATAATGCAGTTCCTCTAGGATTTTGGAGCAAAATAATACACACTTCTAAAGATGCTTCCAGCCTCTAGAGAAAATAACCTAGAATTAATATACAGTTATTAAATCTTTAATTGATATTAGTGATATTAAATCATTCTGGTAGACTGTCAGAAACTGACCTAGCAACCTGAGTTACATCATGAGCTTGGTGTTTTCCAATCTATTAAGTCATAAATTTGGGGATGAGAAACAGTACTCCATTATTGAGTGGAGGTGTATACACAAGAAGGGGTGTTGGAGGTCTAAAGGTACAAGTAAACTGCACAAGGAGGGGGCTCAGAATCTCCTGGCACTTCCACAGAATGCACTGTCTGCCACCACTCATTGATCGAACTCCTGTAGCCTCCTGGGGTAAATCCAATGACCAGTCTGCAGAGGAAGAAACAATTCAGGCCTAGTCCACAAATGTTTCTATATGATAGGCTGGCACCAGCCATAAGTGACAGTTGTACTTCATTCCTAGTTAGTAATGTTCCTCAAAGACAGCAGTGACAGAAAATCTTCTCATTGGCCCAGCTGAGAGAAGTATACCATACTGATTCACAAACAACTGATAACAGTTTGGCTTAAGAAGCAGAAAACTGGAAAGAAAAAATAATTCAAGGATATAAGGCATTCAGGGGGGAATGCATAGGATAACCCTCCCAGGATGAGCATAGCAAGAGACGATACATTTGTTCTGTGTGATTGACTATCCAAAGGTACCCAGAGCAGAGGAAAGTCTTAAATATTAGGTAGACGAGATGACCCTTCCTGTGGATATTAGGCAGCCTCTGCCCTTCCATTTATTCAATGGACTCACATTCAAATAGCTTCAGTAGCAGAAATGGAAAATTATATACGGGTCAACAGCATGAGCTTTCATCTCACTTAGAAAAAATACTTCTACCACTCCTGGGTGCTTAACATTCTAATAGGCCCTACTGGTCATCATTTCTCAAGGGGACCATTCCAGACACCTGATGGCAATTGGATTATATTATACCTTTTTCTATAATACTGGAACAGGGGTA
Source organism: Carollia perspicillata (assembly GCA_004027735.1). NCBI lineage: Eukaryota > Metazoa > Chordata > Mammalia > Chiroptera > Phyllostomidae > Carollia > Carollia perspicillata. The sequence continues at coordinate 40,630 of PVKM010001172.1, forward strand.
TGCCCTCAAAAGAACAGATGCTATTTCTGATAATAGTTTTCCTTCCTTGCTCAAAATTTTTTTTGCTATTACCACTCCCATGGATTAATGAAATATCTTGTTCACCATCATAGTACACTACACACCAGTGTTTCCAACCAAACAACATTTTAATGTACAAGTGCAATAATGGACTAATTCCATAACATTCACTGATTTTATGCCATATATTCCCTCCCCCAGATATACTTGGCCAACATAAAATGATAAAATAACCAATCACAAACTCAATTTCATAATGTGATAGGTGTTCTGAACTTTGTGACCAACATCTGGTACTATTTCTTTCACAGCAAGAATGCATGTGTTCAGAAATAAAGGGGTATAAGGGACTGCTGGTCCCACTGTTATACCTAAGAAAGCACCCCAAGAATTTTGCTTCCCACCACAGCAGCTTTAGGCTGTGACATTTCTCTGAGCAATGCTTCCATCCATTGGCATGGCAATGGTCCCTTGGAAGTGGAAGTCGAGATTTCCACCAGGCCATTTTGGATTTCTCATGCCACTGACTCAGGAGGTAAAAAAAAATAGCCCTAGCTGCACAGCTCAGCTGTTTAGGGTATTGGTCGATCCCCATCAGGGCACATACAAGAAACAACCAATGAGTTCGTAAATAAGTGGAACAACAAGTTCTCTCTGTCTCTCTGTCTCTCTCTTGCTCTCTCTCTCTCTCGCTCTCTCTCTCTCTCTCTTTCTCAAAATCAATAAATTAAAAAAAGAGGGTGAAGAAGAGAGTTAGTTATGATTGTAAAAAAGAAAAGGGCTATTGTTAAACAATGGAGGAGGGAGAGACTATGCTTGGAATCTAGGGGTTCCCTGGGGCACCTCTGAGAAATTCAAAATAAAGTTTTAAAAAAGCCATGAAAAACTAAAGGAAACAATATATGTAAGACCATTAAGAACTAAACTACTACATGAAGAAATGCTTGAATTATCCCAAAGGCATAGTACTCCAACCAGTTGAGATGCTGACTGAGTGCAAAGGAAACTTGGAATGGGTAATGGAAGAAAGAAGCTGGAAAGACCAACTCTGACCTTGTAACAGATACAGAAACACTGACTACAGCAGGAAAGCATTTTTCCTTCCCTACTTGTTTATACTTACCCACACCCCCAAACACACACACACACACACACACACACACACACACACACACACACACAATTTTGGTCTCTCTTTTCCCTTATTATATTTTATAGAGAATATGGGTAATCATTTAACTTTAGTCTTTAGTCACATAATATCCAGATGGGCTTTGTAACTGAAATGAAGAGGAACTAATAAAACCAAAGGACAGAGGCAGAGACTGATGAATGAAACTCGGTGTCTTCCCTTTGTGACAGAGTATTAGCATCATCCAGTATACTGAGAACTGAATTTTATTAAGCAGAAGTATAAAGTTGCCATCACTGTGGCATGAGAAGTGTAAGTATGGGTAGATGGCTATGGATGGTTCCTGAATAGCCCAGTGAGTGGACTGGGCCTGTTACCAACCTCCCACTTCTTAGGCTCATGCCTGCCTCTCATCTCTGCTCAGTAATGCCAGGGCTGGGAGTCTGTTTTTCCAGCAGTCTTCCTGGTAGGTTTATCCAGTAGTAAGTATTGGTGGGGTCAGACTCAGGGATAAGGAGGAGGCAGCATTTCCTCCCTGTTCCCCCTCTGTCTCGAGTGGCATCTCAGGAAGTGGCTGTGATCCTGATTTCACCCACAAGGCCCTCTTCATTGCTCTGGTACTGGCAGTGCAGCCTATGCTTAGTCCTCTTAGACTTTGATAACACCCCTTTTCCTCTTTCCTTCTACCAGTGTTTGGAGTAGTGAGAGTTTCACACAATTATTAATTTCTGGCTTAGGTCACCATCCCTATTTGCTCTCTTTCTCTTTGAAACATGCAGAGTGTTTTTTTCCCCCTGCCTGACATAGTCTTCCTTTTATCATTCTGTCTATCTTCCCTGGATATTTAAATATCACACTTCATCTGAATCAGTGATTTTCACATAGTTTCTTGGAGCCTGGGGGTTTCCAGAAGCCCCCTCAGGGATGCTGTTAAGAAAAAGGGGAAAGAGGAGAAGGAGAATCTAAATGTTTGGAAAACACTCCCCTCACATCAAGCTTTTATTATTTGTTTCATGTTTCTTTACATTTCATAGAGGGATTTCATCACAAGAAAGGTTTTTGTTTATGCTAAAATGTTTGAAATTATTGATCTTTGCCACTGATGAACATGTTGAATAGAATTTGGTCAAGGATAAAAATCTGGCTATTGCCTCAATAGAAGTTACTTTATTCTAATGGGAAAGTGAGTAGGACATACCCCCAGAACCCAAATTTACTCTTTTCTCTCTCTCGCCCCACATTATCATCTACAATTGTATTCCAACGGCCCTGACCCTCTGCCCCTCATTTCTAGGGTATTCTTACTCTCAGAAGCCTGGTTAAGAAATTTCCTGATCGCATTGTGTATCAGAAGAGTGAAAGCATCCATAAAGCCTGCGATAAAAATAACCCAAACAAATGACTACCGCGTCATATGTCCTATTAGCAAAGTACTTGTGTGGGAACAAAAGGTTGTTCTTGGTTTTGTTTTCGGTTTTTTTAATACAGTCAAGGCCCCAGTGGGGCATGAATGTTGAATATCATCCCACTTTATAATATATGCACCATAATCTTCTTAAAATGAGTTTTCACTTCAAGAAACATAAGGACTTAAATATGAGCAGCCTGTTTTGTGCGTTTGTGTGTTTGGCATCTCATTACACTTCAGACCATTTTGTCTTCTTAGAACAATTGAATATCATTAGTGGAGGCATATTTTGTTGCCAGAACTTGCTTGGTTGAGATTGTGCTCGTTAAAATGTGTCCATTTGCCAGCTGATGGATGGGAACTCTGAAGGGTGCCTGGTGGGTGAGCATGTGAATATCAGAACTTTCATCTCTTTCTTCCAGGGAGAAAAATAGCTTTGCTACTAACCAACACAAAGCAGAAATTGTCCTTGACTTCCCCTCCCTCCTTTGTCTTCTTTATGTAACACTCCTTTTAGCTCGCTGAGTTTCTATCAGGCACCCAGAACTGTGTAAGACATAAAAGCTTCAGATTCAGGCAAACCTTGGAACAAATCCAGGCTCCCCAGCTTTATTTGCATTGTGACCTTGGGCAAATAACAGAACCTCTGGAGCCTCAGGGTTTTAATTTGCAAAATGGGCCTCCTACCGCTTACTTTTCAGAGCCATTACAATGAAAATTCCATACCCATTTCGAGCACATAGTAGATGCTCAATGATTGAGAGCTGGCCAAAGGGGTGGATCAAAGAAATGCATAAAAGAATCAGTGAAAAGCTTCAAAGCAAAGATAATGCAGCATTAGACTACATATAATCCGGCACTAAAAATGAGGTACACCAACATAAATCACTTTAGAGGCAAGACCTAGAAATTACAGTTGAATCTTATTGCTTATGGTAGTTATGTTCTATAAAGTCTCCAGGAACACTGAAATAACAAATACTGAGCCATTGCTCTTAGAGTAAAAATAAGGTTAGGTTACTGCCAGCCTCTCATCACAGAATTTTCATCAACTAATCAATGAAAAACCTTGTGCTATGTATGTTTCTATTTAAAGGCAACTTACTTAATATGTATTGTCGGCTCATTAACATTGAATTCACGGCCAACAGTACTATTACTCATGCCTGAAAGAAGCTTATGTAGCACATGTATTTTCTCTATGAGGCACATCCCCACCTTTGTGCTTGTCTTGCTTAGGAAGCCTAGGTAGGACCTCAGCACTATGCCTGGGAGCTGTACTAAACAGGTAAGTCAACGACAAAATGCACAAAAATGTGAAACACGTTACAATAGATAGTCCACAAAAAGACACTTGTTGACAGTGTGTGAGCTGAAACAAGAGGCAGACTTCGCGATGCTCACCGCAGTCGGGAATGTGCACACAGTTACTCACATTTTTCTCCACTTTGTGCATGCACATGTCTGCGAATGACTGCCAAAGTGTCATGAGTGCTGATTTGGGGGCTACAAATAATTTTAGCAAATAGGAGAATTGGTTAAAATAGAATCTGCAAATAATGAGGACCAACTGTAAATACCAGGAGGGGCCTTTGGACCAAGGAGGGAATGCTTTAAAATGAGTGGTGAGAGGAGAGAGTCCAGGCAGGAAAAGCTGAATCGCACAGGGAAGAAGATCATTAAAAGTTGGGAACAGTTCCTGGGAACAAGTCATCTCTGCCAGAAATTCTCTGGCCCCGTTTCCGGGGACGCTCCGTCTCACTTTCTGCATATCTGATCAATGTCCCCTGCTCACAGCAGCTTTCTCTGGCCTCCCCGCCAAAACAGGGTCGGCCTTCCATTGCCCTCTAGTCCTTTCCTCTGCTTTGTTCTTCTCTAAAGCATACTTTCCTGATCTGACATACTGTCTGTGGCTTTTTGTCAGTTGTCTGTCTGTCATTGCCAGAATACAGACTCCGTGAGGTCAGGACTTGGTAGACTTTGGTCACTAGCCCAGGTACCTAGTGAGCACCCTCAATAGCGTGGTCGTCACTGTCTATTGAATGAGGACAGGAATTGCAATGAATCTGATTAATACATTAAGAAGTATACCTCCCATCTAAGAGGAAATAAACAGTCATCTGTGCAGAGTCCTACCAAATATCGAAAATATGCAGTGCTTCTGAAACTATAAGCAAAATTAAAGAAAAGAAAAATTGTTCCTATCCTCACGCGGGAAGCAATATATAGAGAGGAAAATAGGTTCAGGATGGAATCTTGGAGATCATTCTATGCTTACCTTAGGTATTACAGCCAAGCATGATTGTTTATAAAAATGATTAAAACAACTATCCAGTAAGACAGGGCCTTATGTAGTTGTAGAACAAGGGGAAGGAAAGTGTAGATTCATGTATTGGTTGGATTGCATGTACCGGTTGGATTACACCTAAGTGCCAGAACCAAGCAAATACAAGTTTCTCTCTTTCTTGAAATGTTTGGGGGTGTTTATGCTCAAAAGTATCGCCCTTTTCCCATTCCAAATCTCAGCATGTAAAGGATGCCTGATTATTCCATGTTTGTTCTAGGTCTTTTTCTACTTTAAATTTCCTACTCAGAAATCATAGCAAGTATCTATCCTTAACAATGAATAAATAAATACTTCTATTTTTCTATCTGACTTGATTATAACTGCAGCTATACGAATGATTTGAATGGAACTAGAAAGTTCTCTACATTGTTAATGGTGTCTAAAGTGAGAGTACTGTAGAACCTTTGGACTCTAAGAGCTTTCAAAATTCTGCTGTGCCTGGATAATGAACTAATTAAACTACTGTCAGTCATTAATACGTTAGTGTAAATTAGCTTATCCTGGAGTTTTAAGCAGTAATCATGTAATTCCAAACGATAATTTTATAGAATGAGAAAACTGAGATTCATAACGGGAACATAGTTTCATAAGTCACTTAGTAATTTGAGACGGGACAAAAACCTGGGTCTCTTGGTATTTAATTAACTATAGCATTCTGAACCAAAACCTTTCCATCAGAGGTGGTTATGAGACCATCTCCTAATGAAATTTCCAATCAGTAAATCCTTCTGAGGAAATAGTATGACACCCCCAATAAAATGAAAGTATCTTAAGGGAAAAAATGCAAATAACTTGTAAAGGTATTATCCTCAATTGGTTCAGCAAATTAGCTGTTCCCAGAAGTGAAGTCCCACCGTAGGGCAAAATATCCTTCTATGAAAGACAAACTGGGATTAAGTTTTAGTGAAAAAATAGGGGGGGACTCAAGAAAGGGCTGTAGTTCTGGACTGAACTAAGGTCAATGTACAGAAGACACGAAATAGACAGAGCTCAGGAAGGGCACAGAGAGTCAAGTCACAGAACTAGACTTAAGAATTCCCAAAAGTTAACATCAGCTTGGTCACTTTTCTACCTTTGACTGTGGCATATCCACCGGAGTCCAGGACCCACACAGGCTAACAGGCAACTATAGGGATTTAGCTTTGTCTGTGCTGATCCTGGAGAATCCCTGAGAGAGTAATGTAGAAGCAACTTTAAATCCTTGTGACTGCAAATGCTAATCAAGTAACTGATTACACCCCACTGGGAGGTAAAAGATGAGCTGATTCCTTAATGGAGGAGCTCGGTTTTGACTAAATGCCTTTGGAAATGCCTCATTTCAATGCTTTCCATTTTTAAAATATATTCCACCACTGCCTTCTCAACCATGTTGTACACCACACGCATACACAAAAGATTTTTTAAACAATACACTTAGCTGTTAATGTTTGATGCTAGCTTCAAATACCCTCCATAGTTCTGGCTTCAACCCATTTTTCCTCTAGATAAGTATCGCTTACCTTCTTGTGAGTATTTAAACTGTCAGAAGGAAATTTGCTTTTCTTTCCCCATGAGAGTAGGAACGATTATTCTCTTCTTTAGTTTGCATACAGTATCAGGAAACATATCCTTGCTATGAATTTAATTGGCTTACTAAAGGTGGAATTTCTGACATGAGAGCAGGCAAGTGAGTGAGTTACTTGGGGAAATGAGGTCCCTTTCCAGTAGCTTCCAAAAGAAACTATATTTGCTTCCAGTTTTGTACATCTATATCTCAGCAATATTTATACACACAGAATTTGAGCAGCAAGAATAATATTGTCTGCAAAACTGTAGGTGATTAAAAGAAACATCTGGCTTTCTATTTAGAAGGCCTATGATTTGCTAATTTTCTCTGTAAGATGAATTAGGCCACTGTGTTGAGGAAAGGAATAACATTGCTTTAAACCAGGGTCAGGAAACCATAGGCCATGGGCCAAACACCACATGCCACCTGTTTTGTTTTAAAAAAAGTATCGGGGCATAGCCACATTCATTTACTGAAGTATTATGTATGGCTGTTCTCATGTTACAATGGCAGAGATGAGTAATTGTGACAGAGACCATATGGACACCAAAGCCAAAAATATTTACTATTGGTCTTTTATGTAAAAAAGGCTCTAAACTATTTATTTACTCGCTCTAACCAGTAGATCAGGTTTTGGACACAGGCGTATGTTTTTAATAAGGCTTCCAGGGAATGCTGCTACCTACTGATGTTTGAGGAATCCTACGTGGAACTCCATTTGAGCTAGGCTTTAAGGAGGATTTTTGGCATGAATGGAGAAGGGACAGGTAAAAGACTGCTGCCCAAGAGTCAAAGCTCTAAGGAAGTCCTACATGATAGCTTACTCTTAATTTTTTGAGTCTCATGTTCCCTTTAACTTTCTGATAGTCTCGTATTTCCTGATACTAATTTTCATATGTTTCCCCCTTGTTCTTGGCACCCTCCTTTTAGAGAGCCAGCATTTATTCTTGGCATCTTTCCGTGGTTCTACTCTTGCCACTCATATTGTGTATGACGTTTATCTGTTGCTGCTCCACTGCTGACTCCAGACATCCTTCTGGGTTCAGTCTTCTAATTCCCATGTCAGTCTGAGTACAAGCAAAATAATAGTAAACATTCTTCTCAGTTGACTGATTTATCTCTTAGGAGGTCTCCGATTTACAACGTTTGATCCCAAGACAAACATGAGATTGAAACACCCAGATGACTACTTTTATTCCATATCCCAAAGGTGATCAATGCCCAAGGAGTTGTTAGGTGGGATTGCCCTAGGGTACATACTTTGATAACCCCAGGAAAAGCACTTTCACCAAACCAAAATATGGTACTTCCTGGTGTGTTGCTAAATTCATAATCATCATTATTTTCAGACTCAGTAAAGGGGCATGCTTTCCCAACTATGTCTGTTTTCCCAAAGGCTATGAGTGAAACTGATACTTGGATTTGCCCTCAGCACAGAAAAGGTGGGCAACAGCAGCTTCTCTCTGCATACCCCACCCACCCTTCAGGGTAATTGAATGGTCTGACCTTCTGTTGCCCATTAAGCCAAAAAATCTTATTTTGACTGTACAAACTTACTGAAATTATAACATTAAACTAAAAGCATTGACCTTTGGTGATATAAAGACTCTCAAAATTGGGATAATATCTATTTTATAAACTATGAAAAAGCAGTTATATGTTGTATGTCATTATATATTATACATACTTATATACCTATAAATATATGGTGTTATTGTGATATATACCCATCGGAAAAACAGTAAAGAACGGTTTATAAGAAGACAAAATCATTATAATTGGAAGTCACTTATAATAGAGTCAGATAGCCCTACTTACCTTAAAAACTCCCAACAACACCATTAAGTTAAAAATACAGCCCTGGCTGGTGTAGCTCAGTGGATTGAGCACGGGCCTGCAAACCAAAGGATCATGGTCTGATTCCCAGTCAGGGCACATGCCTGGGTTGCAGGCCAGTTCCCACCAGGGGATGCACAAGAGGCAACCATACATTGATATTTCTCTCCTTCTCTCCTTCCCTTCCCCTCTAAAGATAAATAAATAAAATCTTTTTAAAAAGATTTAAAAATATACAGGCTCTAGCTGGTGTGGCTCAATGGATTGAGTGCCAGGCTGCAAACTAAAGGGTTGCGGGTTGAATTCCCAAACTAGGGCACATGCCTGTGTTGCAGGCCAGGTCCCCAAAAGGGGAGCATAAGAGGCAACCACACATTGATGTTTCTCTCCCACTCTTTCTCTCTTCTTTCCCATCTCTAAAAATAAATAAATAAAATCTTTAAAAAAATGTAAAGTTAAGATTCCAAGATGGCTGCAGAATAGGTGAAAGCTACATTCACCTGCTCCCAGCTCCGAACCAGATTTGCAGCTAAATAATAGAAAAATCAACTTCAATAACCAACTGAAGGCTAGCTGAACTAAAATACTAGAACCAAGGATTTGTAGAAGAAACCACAAAGAGACTGTTAAGAAGGACAGAGACACAGAATGAGCTAACTCTCATACCCACTCCTTCCTCCTAGGAGCATGGGGTTCTCAACCCCTTGTAAGAATCACCAACCCAGAACAACAGAGACTGGAAGAGAAGCCTGCATAGCATCTGGTGGTGAGTATCAGTGGGGATTCAGTCAGCCTAGGAGACCCAGATGCCACTTTCCCAGTAATGAACACTCTAATTATTGTAGCACCAGCTTGGGGAGGGCACTGCCCAGTCTCCAAATGCTGGCGGGGCTACTCTTCCATACTCAGGTCCTGTGGGAGGCTCCACTGGCTGCACCCAGCAGTGACTTTTGGGTCCCTCTTTTCCTGGGGAGGCTATTGGTGGAGACCCAGACAATAACTAAACTGTGTGGCTTTAGAATGAGGGCCAGTGTCTCCCATCTCGAGCACAAAGTCATTACCCCTCCGGCCCCCCACCTGTTGAGTCACCTAGCCAGTTTTGTCCTACTGAGTTCAGCCAAGAAGGAGGACCAGAGTGCCATGCACAGCTAGAAATTTTGGACCATGTCTCCTGGGGAAACTTTTGTCTGAGAACCAGACAGGTGGATGCTGGTGTGTGTGGCTACATTGTAGGGGAGGGGAGGTAGGCAGGGAGGGCCAATCCTTTCTCCCCAGTGAGCTCAGAGCATGCTACTCTGGGAAGTGGTAAATGTTTCTGCACCTCTCTTACAGGCTTGTTGGAACCACCCCAGTGGGAGCCTGTTTGGATCAGCCCTGCCAAGTCCTGGATATCCCACCCTGCTGGGCTCAGTTTGACAAGGGTAAGGGAGAGCAGCTCAAAGCTAGGACATTTAAAATGTGAACCCCTCACAGGCTATTGCATGGGACTAGGAAAAAGTGCTTAGCCACTTCCTGCTGGCTGGGCCAGCATCATCTGCAATGCGAGACTGATTTGATCTGTCCCCCAGAGCCTGCGGTGGCTGAACTTGCTCCTGCAGAGTGGATGAGTGGTTTCACCCAAACTAAATCTGGGACACATCTTTATGGGAGGAACTATAGCTGGAGGCTCTGGAAGAAACTGAGCACTTTGGCTGTGGAGTAGAGGCAACTTTCCACTCACTGAGTACCTGACTTCATGATCTCCAAGCAGGGGAACCACTAGCCCTGTCACTCCCAACACTGGTAACCCTGTCCTACAAACCTTGCAACCTGTGGAAGGGACTGTGGTTCCCGTTCAGCCTGGGCTCACTCTACAGTCATTCTTCAGAAGACCATGGAGGAAGACAAGGCAACCTCAGAGTGAGGCAGAGTAGCTGACAGGTGAAGCAAGACCTCAGGAAAATTTAGTCCTCCCTATCTGTAATAAAGAATGCACTAGAAGGAATCAACATCAGTATATATAAAATAGAAGATTGAATCATTGATTTAGAGGACAAGATAACAGTAAGTACCCAAGGAGAGCATCAAAAAGAAAAGAGAATTTTAAAAAAATGAGGAAAGCCTAAGGGAATTTTGGGACAACATCAAGTACAACAACACTTGCATCATAGAAGTACCAGGAGAAGAGAGTGAGATAGGGAACCTATCTGAAGAAAGGTTAAATACTTTCCTAATCTGGTGAAGAACAAAGTTACACAAGCTCAGGAAGCACAGAGAGTTCCAATCAAGATGAACCCAAAGACGCCCACAACAAGACACATCATAATTAAAATGGTAAAGTTTAAAGACAGAGAAGTTCTTAAAGGTAGTAAGAGAGAGACAGTCACCTACAAGGAAATTCCCATAAGGCTACTAGCTGATTTCTTAACAGAAACACTTCAGGTCAGAAAGCATTGGTATGAAATATTCAAAGTGAAGAAAGCAAAGACTCTATCCAGTAGGCTATCATTTAACATTCAAAATGAAATAAAGAGTTTCCCAGACAAACAACAACAGAAAAACAAACAAGCCACCAAACCAGTATTGTAAGAAATGTTAAAGGGCTTGCTACAGGAAGAAAAAGAAATGGGGGGGGGGAATGTATAAAGAGTAAAATGGCAATATATAAGTACCTATCAGTAATAAACTCAAATATAAACTGATTAAATGTCACAATCAAAGACATAGAATAGCTGAATGGATAAGAAAACATGACCCATATATATGCTGTCTACAAGAGACCCACCTCAGAACAAAAGATACACACAGACTAAATGAAAGATGGAAAAATTTTCCATGCAAATGGGAATGGAAAAAAGCTGGGATAGTAATATTTATACCTGATGAAACAGACTTCAAAACAAAGGCCATAACAAGAGACAAGGAAGATCACTACATAATGCTAAAGGTATCAGTCCAACAAAAGGATATAACCATTATAAAGATATATACTCCCAACATAGGAGCACCTAAGTATATTAAGAAAATCTTGGTGTACACTGAAGGAGAGATAGACAGCAATATAGTCATAGCAGGGGATTCTGATACCCCACTGTCATCAACGGATAGATCTTACAGATGAAATATCAACAAGGCAACAGCATCCTTAAGTGAAACACTGGATCGGATGGTTTTAACTGATATTTAAAGAACATTTAATCCCAAAGCAGCAGAGTATACATTTTTGTCAAGTGCACATGAAACATTTTCAAAGATAGACCATATATTAGGACACAAAATAAGTCTCAGCAAATTCAAGAAGATTGTAATCATATCAAGCATCATCTCTGACCACAGTGGTATGAAACTAGAAATCAAATACAATTTAAAAAATTGAAGACATTCAAACACATGAGGGCTAAATAGCATCTTATTAAACAACAAATAGTTTAACAATGAGATCAATAAAGAAATAAAAAAATTACCTGGAAACAAATGAAAATGAACTCATAACTCAAAATCTATGGGACATGGGAAAAGAAGTACTGACAGGGAAGTCACAGCATTATAGGCCCAGCAAGAAACAATAAAAATCTCAAATAAACAATCTAACCCTACACCTAGAAGAACTTGAAAAAGAACAACAAACAAAGCTCAGAGTAAGTAGAAGGAAGGAGATAATAAAGATCAGAGTGGAAATAAATGACACAGAGACTGGGAAAAAAAACAATACAAAAGATCAATGGAACCAATATATGGCTCTTTGAAAAGATAAACCAGATTGACAATTCTTTAACCAGACATAAAGGAAAATAGAAAGAGAACCCAAATAAATAAAATTAGAAATGAAATAGAAGAAGTACTAACTGACATCATAGAAATTCAAAGGATTATAAGAAAATAATACAAACGACTATATGCCAACAATCTAGATGAAATGGGTTAATTCTTAGAAACATACAATCTTTCAAAACTGAATCAGGAAGAATCAGAAAACCTGAATAGACAAATTAAAACTAATGAAATTGAAGTAGTAATCAAAAACTCCCAGCAAACAAAAGACCTAGAGCAAATGGCTTCACAGGCAAATGTTACCAAATATTCAAAGAACTAACACCTATCCTTCCCAATCTATTCCAAAAAGTTCAAGAGGAGGGAAAACTTCCAAGCTTGTTTTCTGCACCTTTAAACACTGGGCCTTTAGAAGACAGTCTGCCCAACTCGGATCCCTACAGTTAACTGGACTTTTCCCAGCCCTGGTCTATGCCCAAGACTCACTGACTTCTCAGAAGTGAGTGTCAAGAGTGCGTCACAGCTGTACTCACTCAAGATCTAACAGTTCTCTCCTCTGTAAAATTTGCATCGCCCAATTGTAACCACCTCTGGAAAACTGTATGAGCCATTTCCAGCAGTTCATACTAGGCCCCTGGAGTTCCTCTCAGTGGGATAATGAAGACATGTGTCAAACTTAAATGAGAGTAAAACCCCAGGAGGTAAGAGCAAATGCAGCCATTGAGAGTGATAGAAATGACAAAGGTTGTAATATAGGGACATGCTGCCAAGGTCAAAGATAATGTAGATGTAGGAAGAATCTGGTAGGGGAAAAAAACTGGGGCAGAACAAGACTTTGGTCAAAAGAAAAATAACAACAAAAACATAACAAATGATGTAAAAAAAATGGTGAAGGCACCCTCCAATTGGTGACAATGAAGGGGACACTCTGAACCTTCCGTTGATCTGAAGGAATGCCTTGAATGAGAATGGACAAGACAGAACATACTCGTTACTGCTAGTGAGCTTCCACAAGGATGGGAGGGAAGTGAACACAAACAGCAGATGTAATACCAGAAGCAAAGAAGGAAGGATTGAGGTCTGAGTGAGAAGCAGCATGTGTGAGGACACATTGTACATGCAAGAGTCAATTTCACTTATTTCCATTGGGTAGATTTTGTTTTCTCATCTAGACTGCCAGATCCTGCAGGACAGGGACTATGTTTTGTAAGTTTTCAAAAACAAGGCACATAGAAAATTTTGTCCAATGTGTAAATATGCTGGTAAACATCAGAACACTTAGACACTATATTTCTATGGACCTACCTAGATCAAATGTATGCTTTTTTAATGACATGCATTTTATACCTGCATCATTCTTAGCTTCCTTTTCAATCTCCTCTGTTGTTTGTTTTTATTTCTTACCTATTCTTAATGTCTTCTGTTGTTATAGTCTATGAATCTCTATAAGCCATATTGTGTCCTTTCAAGTACAAAGCAGGTAAATGAATAAAGAAAGCATATTATTTATGTAATACACACACATACACAAACACATATAAACACACATTTTCCCCTAGGCAGAATGATTTGTGCTGTGTTGCTTGTTAGCCTGCCTTTCAATCTCTGGGAATTCTGAAAGACAAAATTCTATCTTTAGCCACTGCTTAATAAGGAAATACTTAGGAATCCAAGTAAATGTAAACCCCCATTAAGGTCTAGATTCTCTCTCCAATATCCTTCTTTTTCATATCCTCTCACCCTAATGCTTTCCTGCTTGTCTGCTTCCTGTGGGTCTGTCCTTTCCCACTAACTCTCCACTCCCTCACACCAAGTTCAAAGACCTCAAAATGAAGACAGAGGCACCCCCTTGGGTCTTAAGCCAAGCATTTCTGGGTTTCATTGCAGTTTCATTACTTTTGATCATTGTGATGCATACTGCATATGGGAATGGACATTCAGATTGAGTATCTTGCAGTAATGTCAAATGAGCTGTTAGAACCAAATTCTATGGTGCCCCAGTTGCTTTTGAAATAAGTGTTTCAGTGTCTCAACAGCACAAGATGACCTCTGAGTTTGAGGCCTATTGAATCTACCAATAAAAAATAAATAGATAGGAAATAATAAAAATGACATACTGAGAAATTTAAAACAATAAATGAAAACAAATTATTCTAAAAGAGAATTAACCAATCATTAAAAAATTGTTGAGAAACATAATATTTTGTCAGACTATCCTAGGCACAGATGTGGATGTGAATGAAGGATTGGGGAAACTTTAAGTCTCAACTGTCAAAAAAGAAATAGAAGACATGAAATGTTGCATTAAAAAAGGATGAAGTTAAGAGGAAAAATGAGTGTCAATATAAATGGTAAATATTACAGGTTTATATACATATACAGGGCATATATATGTGGTAGACAGTTAGACAAATGAGCAGAACAAGGACAATGGGCCAGGTACAGGTCACCAGGGTAGAAAGCCCCAGGTGCCAGCAAAACACGAAGCTGAGAAAACAAGGATAACCTTTCCTCTCCTAGCATATCCTGCCCAGGTGGTTTAGACTCCATGACCTTTCATATTGCTGGGCATGCAGTTAGGACACTCCTTTGACCCTGGCATGTCACCAGTCATGTGGCAGACCTTCTTAAAGGAGAAACAAGAGGCTGAAGAGTGGCCTCATGAGACTCGCATGTGGGGGTTTGTAAGACCACTCCCTGAAGCATTAACCTGTAAGGATAACACCTAGGTCTTAGCTGTGTTTCAGCTCCAGACCCAGAAAGGAGAAAAACCAGACAAGTGATGCCATGGCTGATGTCAGCACCAGAGGCATTGACTAATGACCCCTGCTCTGGCACTGACCGATCAGCAGAGACCACAACCCTGGATGGACACATCTGGAAACCTGGTGAATATTCTATCGGGATCTCCAGATATACACCCTCCTGGGAGCACATCTCCACCTTTCCCCTCCCCCTCTTCCTCCATAGGTCATTACCTTTACCTTTTTCTCTTCTAAATTCCAAGGGCCCTCTTGGCCTCCGTAACTTATTTCCTGAGCCCATTTCTTCTACTGCTCACTTCTACTATCTCTGTAACTTTCTAAATAAACTTTCTTTTATAGTTTGAGTCTTGGCTCTGAATTCTTTCTTAGCCAGAATGTAAGTACCAAGGTTGCTAAACCAAGGTCTGATACCTGGTACCATTTTGCTGCCAACATATATGTGTGTGTATATAAACATATATAAGCATACACAAACACATATGTAGTTGTGTATATATGAGGGCGTACTCCCCCCAAAATAGAATGTATTTATTAAAAAATTTGTATTTATTCGTACATGGTTAAACTTCAAAGTGAGTACTTTCCATTTGATGCAATACGCCAATCAAAATTTTTTTCCACTGCTCAAAATAGTTCTTGAACTTGTCAATTCTGATGCATTTTAGTGCTTCTGCTGTTTTTTGTTTTACCTCTTCCACATTGGCAAAACATTTCCCTCTGAGGATTCTTTTCATCCAGAAAAACAAACAAACAAGCAAAAAGTTGCTTGGGGTGCAATCAGGTGCATAGGGAGGATGGGGCAGAGGGGTCATGCCATTTTTGGTCAAAAACTGCTGAACACTCAACACAATGTGGGCAGGTGTATGTATAATTCACCTGCCATAAAATGGGCAAACATATTGAAAGAGTCTTCAAGAAAAATTCATTGAAGTTGAACGTAGCCTCTCACAATGACACCAACGGGTACACCGATACAGATGGGTTCACAGAACACTCACTAGTGGGAAAAGCCTATACTTAAAAGGGGCCAGCCTGCCAGAAGATAATTCCATTTTTTAGGAGGTTCCCCCATATATACATATATATGCATACATATGTGTATATACACATATATTTAATTACTCTAAGAACTGGTGTAAAATAAAAGTATTAAAACTTTTGAAATGTAACACTGGAACAAATATTAGATTGCCATATGGAAGCCCTGGATCAAGCTCTGGCTTGGCCACCAATGAGCTTTGTAACTCTGGGAAAGTTAGCATCTAAGTCTAGGACTTCATCTGTGAAATGAGGGGAATTGGATTATTTCTAAATTGAAATAAGTTATGTTATGCATATATACTATATTTCCTGATATTAAACACTGACTTAATCATAAAAATAAATTAGAAACATTTGGAATTTGCTCCTAAATTAAGAGGGTGATATTAACATAGGCAACAGTGGTCTCTCCAAAGTGTCCTCTAATGAACTTGAGATAGAACCCAGGGCAGAAGGCCAATGAGACCAAGCTGAAGGAGGATATGTTAAAGTGCTTAAATTTTGAAAACTTACAAGCAATGTATAAGTGAAAAACCATATTATTGAAGTAGAATTTTTAGAACATTTCTCCATTGCCTTCTGCAGGGACGATGCACAGCACAGAGACTTAAAACTCCAGGATTTAAAGCTGGACCAAAACCCAGCTCTAGCATTTATTAGCTGTTTCACTTTGAGCGAGTTAACCTTTCTAAGAAACAATGACCTTACCAGAGAAGCAAAGATAAGATTATCATCTAAATCATCCTTGTGAAGGGAGGATTAAGTAAAATAAGCACTCAACAAAGTGTAAATATTCTGATATTCGGCGAAAATAAAAGAATGATTCTTACTAAACTGGAAGAGGCATCACTGTACTATAGACAACTTAGTTGTTATAACTACTGTATTTTTGAAATGCTAGTATATTCATACCAGCTGATCACCATTCAAATGCAGTCTAATTTTTTTTCCTAAAATTAACATTACCCAAAAGCTGGTCATTGAGAAGGACAATGAGTTTAGCCTTCACTTTGATTCATCTTCCTGAGAGGAGACTTCTCTGTAGCTGGCCCTATCCACATTCATTCTCTAGCCTATGGTATGCAACTTACTGTCTCTCCTTCCTGCACAGGCACAGGTGATTTCTTCATCTAAGAGGATGCAAGGTTTCCTGAGGGTTGTTTTTTTTCTATTATTTTTGCTTTTTTTTTTTCCTGTCAAACTCTTTGAGGTCACTAGGCTGACAGTTCTGGGTCGGACTGAGTTTAATCTTTCCCTTTCAAATCAAATTATGGGGAAAATGCCAGGGAAATGGCTCCCTAACAGCTCGCATTGTTCAGAAATCACCGAGCTTGGTGAATTTGTAAGATAAGTGTCTAAATTGTGGAGAAATGCAGGCAGCTTCCTCTCTTGGGCTGATATTTGAGGAACTAATGACTAAATGACTCCATTTTGCTCTCCACACAATGGCCTGTCCCAAAAGACTTGAGAGCCTCTTGGGGGTTGGTGGCCTCTCCAAAAATCAGCCTGCCTAAAAGCTGGTTTGGGGTCTTTCCTGCTGCCTTTGCTCCCCTATTTAGTAATCTTAAACTTTTAAAAATGATGATGAGAGGGTAAATTCTTGCCTTGAGTAATGTGAAATCTGCTGAAACCTCTCTATCAAAACACTAGGAAAAATGGCTAAGAAAATAAAAGTACTTATAGGACAAAAGCCAAAAAGGGAGAAACAACTTTTAAAATATTATTGGAGAGGCACCACATTCACATTAAATATTAAAATATTAAAATTGATTGAGGTTGTGAAATAAGTGAATTACTTAGTCTCCCGTGCATTAAAATTAATTTTTCATCTCCTTCTCCAGGCCACTTCCCACTGGCTTTCGTTGAGCCCTCTTAATATTTTATTTGCTGAAGGGAAAAGGTTTCCTTTTGACATATTGGCATTCCTGGGGTTTGGTTGACTATCTCACTGCTGACTCCATGAGTGGATTTCTCAGTACAAGTGAATCAACAATAAAATATAAAAAATTTGCTACATCTTCTAAATTTGGCACATTTTCCTAACTAGATCCTCCCCTAAATACTTGTATCCACGAAGCCACTCCCTTTGCACTTTACATTCCTGTCTTTCTAATTCCTCTCCAACCATTCACCTGTTGGACATTCATCCCGGAAAGAAAAAAAAAAAACATGAAAAAGAAGTTGAGGTCATGCTACATTTTGGCTGCCAAAACCAGCTTCTACTTTTCTTTATTCAGAGCTCTGGAGAGGCTGTTTGCCTCTTTGGGGTTTTAGATCAGCCAGCCAGAGCATGGTGGTCCCTGATTTCTGCAGCTCAGAAATTAATGTGGCAGGTCCTCTGTAGTTAGGTGCTAAATTCAAAGCTGGTACACAGAAATCAAGAAAGATGCTAAAAGCAGAGTGGACAAATGGCCCAAAGAAGGTACGGAAATCACTGGAGATGAGCTTTGAAGACTTATCAGAATATTAATCAGAAAAAGCTCCAATCATAAAAACACTCAAAAGCTAAATCTGGACTCTTTGCTGTAAGAAAAGTTTTTTACTTGTGAGGAAAGAAGATCACAAACAATGTCATCTCAGAAAAATGCAGGGTTTCAAATCCTCCATCACTCCCTAATGTGTCTCTCCTTTATGTTCATGAGAGTAGAGCGATGGCTTCGTGCACTGAAACACTCATGCAGTGTTAGATCTAGAGGGGACTTTGACCCTGGTATCATCTAAAATCCTTTTTCCAGAAGTCATAAAACTATAACAAACACAAGGGACCCTACTTGCTCCAGACAACACAGTTCATCCCTCAGCCCTCACCAGAACACTTCTCAGGTGCCCGATTCAAGGACCTATGCACAGATGATTCTTAGGGTAACTGGTGGTAGGAATATATTTTTTTATTCTTAAGGTATAGTCTTCTTGTCTCATATCACTCAAATTTAGGGGCCAAAACTAATGCCATGTTCTTTCTGTTCACTTAGGTCCAGAGGAAATGGCACCAAAGATTATATAGTTATAACATTAACATACTCTTGACCTGGTTCAGTATTCAGACTAAAAATTCAGTGCATAAAACTAGTAACTGTCTCTGTATACATAAACTATCACTATGTTAGCTCAATACAGTCATGTTATGCCCTTCAAAGAAAAGTCAGACGTCATCAGCCCCACTTAACCTATGAGAAAATGTTGACCCAGCTCCATCATTCACATAAAGCCATGCAACTGATCCTTCCTGAGGGCCAGAGCTCAGCTGCCCCATTGCCAGCCCTGTGCTTTATCTATTCTCCCCTAAAGGAAGAAGATCTATTGTGGCATTGATTGAAGAAAGAATATCAGTTCAATGGAAAATTTCCAAAACTTTCACAGAAGGGAACACTAACCCAGGTGATCATAATAGTGGCTACAGGAGTCAAGGGAAATTCCATAACAACAAGTACTCTAAATAGAGCTAAAGATGTGTTTTGCAGAAGTTTTTTTAAAGGTTTTAATATTTTCTTGAGTGTTGCAAACATTTCATGGGGGGATGTCCCACGTCTGTCACAAACATCTGTGACCCTGGAAATCATCCATTAAGGCGCATTTCAAGTAAATGCTGCAACTCTGAGTGTAACTTGGGGAACACCTAGTGAGTGCCTGTGGCCCCACTAATCTCCACCAGAGCTTCCAGGATACCAGGCAAGAACATGGCACCAAAGGGTTAGTTCTCTCAAACACTAACCAGTTTTGCAATGCCATGTTGAAGCTCCCCACAACTCTCAAGGCTTCAACCATCAACTCCTACAAATAGTTTAAAATCACAATACATAATTTTTCTTCTTAGGCCAGACTTATCACTTCAAGTTGAGACATCTTAACCAGTCTACAACCCAGCTGCAATCTATTTTTTTTTTCATATTACTCACAATCATGCTTGTTGCTCTTATCACACTCAGACATTTTCTGTTCTTCACAATGACCGTGGTTCTTTTAAGATCTCGTCTTTGCTTATACTGTTCTTATTTGTAATGAATTGTTTTTTCCTCCCTCTTGGTCTAGCACAGTCCTCACTGAGGTGACCTTATGTATGTCCTGTCTTCTCTCTAAGTCATAAGTATCCCCAATTCATGAGTGAGTTTCTTATGCTGTGAGTGTTCACAGTATCATTTACTTTCTGCCTAGTTTTGCTAGTTATATTTTCATAGATTTGTGTTTCATCTACCTAGTTAGATTATAAACTCTTTTACTCACTTTTATTTCTCCATCAGTATGGAGCCTGATGTATGGCATATTAAACATAAGTAATTGATTGTTAACGTTAAATGAAACATAGGAGTTGAAGTTCTATCAACAGATCAATATCAGATTAGAGAGGGCTTTTAGCCATAGAGAGGACTTTGGACTTAATCTTACAGATGTTTAGAGATGCTCTGCATTTCCTCTTAAGGAAAAGAATCATGAAAAAAGGTAGATCATCCTAACTGGACAAGGTGGCTTGGTAATCATAGGCAAGCATTCTGAATCCCATCTCCGAGGTCTGAATCCCAGCCCTGTTCTTACTATTACCTATATGAAAGTTAGTAAATCTCTCTGGTAAAATCACAATAAATATTACTCTTAGAGTCACTGTGAGGTTTGGATTAGGTGATACTTATAAAACCCTTACAGCAATACCTGGTACCTGGTGAGCCCTCAAGAAATATTATCTAGTATTTAAATTAACCACATGGAGAAGTGAAAGGATTGGGCTGGGCATCAGGGGACCAGAGCTGTGCTGCAGTTTGAAGGAAAGGCACAAATGAGCAAATGAGGTCAAGTATTGGCAGTTGAGGTACCTGGTTGACACTTAAGGGCAAAGAGCATGTGTTTGGCGAAATACCATTCTCTGCACCCTAGGCTTATAGGATTGAATTCAGACTGGTAGCACAACAAATGCATTAATCAAGCTTACAGAGACAATCTATGAAACACAGAAGCCCAATTCATTAATTTACAATGAGAAATATAACTATTAAATAGATGGATGTCAGTGTTTATGGATAAGCATGTTCTCTTCCGTGAACAAGTATATACAGGAAACCAAATTGTAATCCAAGGATTGTTTGAAAAGGTAAACAGTGCAAGGAGAGGAAGAGGGTGACCCCAATCACATTTTCAAGTGCATAGCTCAATGCATCCCACTCTGCTGCAGTCATGCACCTACCACCTCATCCTTCCAGGGACAGAGAGCACTTCATCCCATTGGATGTTTTCTAAGTGCAATCAACATTTACACAGAGTTTTGTCTGAATGCTACGATTGAATTCTTGATATTCATAGACCATTTATTAGGACAGTTTTAAGATAGTTATCTTCTCCTTCAACTTTCTGGGGAGCCTCCGGTAGCCCTGAGAGACAGAGTAGAAGGGAAATCTGTACCCTTTCTACTTGAGTCTTCCTAAATTTATTCTTAGATGGCATATCAGTTAGCTGGTGTTACATAATAAACTACCCTAAAACTTACTCTTAAAATGTTTATTTTGAGCCCTTTTGTCTGCTAAAGGCCCTGTGGGTCAGCATTTGGGTCTGAGCTCAGCTGAGCTCACTCGTCTCCCCAAGCTGTCCACTGTGTTTGCACCTGTGTCTGAGTCCACACGTGGCTGGGATGACTGGCACCAGGGCTTCTGTCCACGTTTCCCACCCTTGCTGTTCTTTTGGGCCAAATTGAGTGGTAAGTCGGGGGAAATAGACTCCACCTCTAGGTGGGAGAACCTGGGGAGGATTTTATGGCCAGATATCCTAAAACTTACAATAGCTAGGAATGCATTGTGATTGAATAAATGAATGAATGAATGGATATGTCTTTAGGAAGAGGGGTCATACCTGTGGAGCACTCTAGGCAGTTGAGCGGGCAGCTCTGTGACCTATGAATCCAGGTACCCCTTTGTAGAGGCCACAGTGAAAGGGATTCCAGTCCCAAAAAGAAGTAAGGAGCAGGCAGCATGCACAGTTCCCTCCCAACACTCAAACTTGATGATCCTAAGAACACAATCAGCAGGAGAGGTGAAAGCCACTGAATGGAGGCTGACACCGAGTGACCCTTCCCGAGGAAGCTGACGCTGACCACTCCTGCCTGGTGATCGAATTTGATGGGTTTCATCATCTACCTCTTGTGTCCGCTCCAGCTCTATCGATTGCTTCGCCTTCAATATCTCTTTTGTGGTTAAAGGCTGCTCCCAAGACTGCCCTCTCTGAGTTGCCTAGTTTTGTCAATTTCAATTCAGCCAGACATCCTTTTACCCTTTCCTAGACAACAAAGCTTTCTGGTCGATGGAAAAAAAAAAAAAAGGAAAGAAAACTCACAGAAGCCTTAGAAGCTTCAGAAAGTCTTACTAAACCCTTCTTTCCTTAGGACCCATTCTGCTGGGCTGGGTTAAGGAGAGCAATTCTCCTTCTCTGCTGATAGCTCATATTTATCTTCTCTCACAGCCTTTTACCTCTGCCTTGGGATCTCAGGCAGAAGCCACCTTGTTACTTTTCCCTTTCTTTCTGCTTCCTGAAAATTAACAATGCTTTATTGAACATAAAGGTAGCCTGTACATTTTAACTCCGTACATCCTTTTTACTTTATTTTCTAAATCAGAAAAAATATCTTTTGAGAATGCTCATTAGGCCTAAATTATGCAACAAGGACCTCTGTTTTATGCTGCGCATCCTACATGTCTCCTTAAGTTGCTGCGGAAAGATCTCCTCAAAACAGGGCGCTAAAACTGATACCCTGAGAAGAGTGCTATGGTCATCACATGTTGTCTCTCACTGCATCACGTACAGGATTTCATGGTAAACATGAATCAGATTTTCCCAAATCATCAACGCTGGACAGAGGTCCCCAGACTATAGGGAAAAATCAAATCTCCTTACTATACACATAAGAATAAAAATTTCAGAAAGCAACAAATAAATAAACAAGAAAAACAAACAAAAACTCATAGGCTCAAACAACAGTATGGTGGTTACCAGAGGGAAAGGGGTGGGAGGAGTAAAGGTAAAAAGGGTCAAAGACATAGTAATGAAAATGAGTTGATTTTGGGTGGTGGACACATAATGCAATACATATTTGAAATCTATATAATCTTATTAACCAATGTCACGCCCAATACATTTAATTTAAAAAATAAATAAATAAAAATAAGATGTCCCTGCTGACTCATCCAACTTCATTGCTCATCCTCCAAGTACCCTGCTTAGAAGCTGCCCCAAACCACTCATCGAAACTCGGCATTTTCCACTTTTGTGAGACTGTACCTGTTAACCCTCTGTCCAGAATTCCCCACCCATTAGTTTGTCTGGAAAATCCCTTCCCATAATTCAGTTTACATTTCAATCTTATGCTATCTAGTAAGCCTTTCTTGATATACCTAAATAGTTTTTATTTCCTCATTTATATTACTACTGTACATATTTTACCTCCATTAACCTCATTGCATTAAAAACATTGTTAACATTGTCCTATCTATAGATCTATAGATTCTCTTCTTGAAGAGGCTGCAGAAACCTGTCTAACTGTCTTTACATATTCCTGTTTTTTGTCTTAGAACTCCTTCTGCTTTTCTAGGATGCTAATATTTGTATAATCTGCCTTATATTCTCTGCCACCTCACTCCATTCTATTGGGTTGGCCAAAAAGTCCATTTAGTTTTTTCCATAAAATAAAAGATACATTTTTTCATTTTCACCAAAAACTTTATTGATTTGGATATTTTGATTATGTAAGTTATCTCCTGCTATTGGTTTCTAGTGGGAAGAGGTCAGGATGCTGCTAAATGTCTTCCAATGCATAAGATAGCCCCATACCAAGGAATTATTAGGCCAAAATATCAATAGTACCAAGAAGCTTGACAAACCACTTTTGACACATTTGATCAGTCACAGCACTTTTGCCATACACTGCACATATGTTTTTGTGTGTGTGTTTCAATTGTGTTTTAGCTTTCTTAAAATAATAAAGCACAATATGCCAAAAATATTGCATAACTTCACTCATCTTCAATATTAAAACGGCTGCACAAAAATTCACCAATTTTGATGTCTTTTTTTAAATGCACACTGATATGACAGCTTTCACTATACAATCTAACAAAATTGTTTTGAATGAAGTTAAAGACAACTAAGCACTGCTAGAGCCATCATACAGAAAAAAACTACACGAACTTTTGGGCCAACCCAATATTTCTCCTTCATCTTCCAATATCCCTCTCCAACAGTGAACTTTCAACCATGAACATGATCTTGTCTTCTTTATGTTAAGAAAAAATCTGTCTTGATCTCCCCTTGCTCCTCTATTGAACTCCATATCATTCCCCTTTACCCAGGCACCTAATTCCTTGTAATACTTTGCACCTGAAACCTCAATTGCCTTGCCATTTAGACTCCTTAACTCATTGCAGGCTGGTCTCTTACTTTGTTTGCAGTTGCCTTTATAAAGAATGTAAGTTACCTCTTAGCAATACAAACACATCTGTGCATGCATGTGCACACACATATGCACACACACGTAGGTATATAAAAATATAAGATTTTAAGCAAATCTTATCATCCTTAATTTTAAGCCACATTCTGTTTTAGAACTCTTGATCCCTTATCTTTCAGGACCTTATACTCTTCTTATTCTGGCTGACAATATAGTCAACTAGACAGTGTAGAGACAGTGGATAACACTAACCTTACACTGGGGATTAACAGGAGTCCTGCCTTACATCCAGAACATTCTAAAAGCATTTAACTGGGAGGTGATTCTCTGGTTTGTCTGTGTACTGCTGCTTCTACCCATGAGTTCCATACTTACCAAGAGTCAGTTGTGTTTATGACCAAACATATTTCTGCCATTTGGGGCTTTTTATTATAATGACACATTTTAATTAACGAATATGTAAACCAATAAAATTATGCATGCAAAAGAAATATAATTATTTCTTCCACAGAAACTAAATTGAAAAGATTCAATAAAGGCAATTTACAAGAACCAAAATGCAACAAACCCTGTTGAAATAAAGTGAGACATTAGTTGTGGGGGAAAAATATCATAAAACTCTTGAGTGACTCTAGACTTGGTTGTGCTAGTACCCTTGCATCCCCTAAATGCCTCCATGGAAGCCCCTGCTCTGCGTGCTCAGACTCAGTGTCTGTCCATTGGCTTGAGTTTCCAGTTCACGGGCCCTGGGGACCTAAACTAAAACCTCATCTGCTTGTCCAGAATTTTCACACACTGTGTGGTGTCCTGTCCCTGTTCTGCTGCCCTTTGAAATCCTCATCCTACCATGTACTCCTCTAATGGCAGCTGTGTTCCAAGTGAACTTTCTTCAAAAGTTACTACTATTTTGACTTTCTTAAAATACTACAACTGCCTGAAACTCCCTCTTAATAATTTTTTTTTACCAGACTGGGCCCTTTGCATAGAAGTTCTGGCCCAAATATGGAATGGAGTCCTTACAGCCCTTTGGTGGCAGACTGTCCCCTTCCTTCATCTAGCTAGGTTGATACCCTACCTCACCCCAGACTCTTCTCATTCTCCATCTCTCTTGTTGCTGAGGGCTCAGCATGACTCTTACCTTTGTTAACTCATGTTGTGGTAGTTGGCAGCTATTAAATTATTTATGATGAATTGGTTAATCCCATTTAATAAGCCCCAAGGGCAGGTAATACATGGAACAGCCATACACAATAGCAAGAGAAGAGTGAGAGAAGGGGTTAGATGCAGCTTGGGATAGAGCCAGAGAGGAAGCCAGAGAGAGGCCATGACCCAGGTCATCATCTCTCAGTAATCTTGAGGGCCAAGAAGCAGGAGGGAGTGAGACCTTCACAGAGCTGTCAAAATCAACCTGTCCCACAACTCCTCTATGGAGTTGTGAGTGTTAACATTCTCCATCAATAAGGAGACAAAAAAAAAGAAGAAAATGAACATATGGAAAAATCAGCAGGGAAAACACAGTGATTTTTTTCCTCACAAGGAGCTGAAAAATTAATGGTAGAAGGTGGATGTATTGTTAATGAAGAAAATAGTAAAAGAAACTTATGGAAAGTGCCAGTGAGGTCAGTGACAGGAGATGAAGGGACTTTATAATCACCCAGATCCTCGTGGACACTGAAGACAGGAATAAGAGTTTAGGAACCATACAGAGTGCAATTATGTGTGATACTAATGGAAAAGGAAAAAGCAATCTTTTGGGGGTGATTCACACAGTGAGTAATTGACTCTGGGTTTGGATTGTAATTGCAGTAATGGCACCTCTGGACAAAATGATGAGGCTTTGGGGGCTGCAATCAGGCAGGTCCCCGAGCCAGCAGCTTCCTGGGGGATCCAATAGAGCTTTAAGGGACGGAGCCTTTTCCCATCCTTATCTGTCCTCCTGAACCCCAGTACTCATAAAGGCAGGCCAAGGCAAGAATGGACAAGAAATGCAAAGCCTTCACAGTGGATATTGTAACAGTAATCACTGTGTGTATGATGGGTATGATGGGGCTGAGGAGAGTAATAAAAGCAGCCCAAGAATTCATGGATTCCTCCTGTAGGTATCCATAATCTCTGTTTCAAGATGGCTGCCCTCCTTGCTAATCTCTAAAAGCCAAAATTTACCCACTCAGCTCACACTATTTTCCCCAGTCTGAAATGTACTCTCTCCCTCCCACACCTCCCTCCCAACATTAAGCCCAACTGTAACTCCTTCAGCATGCCTCTTCCAGCTCCTCCTACCTCCAGAGCCCTTGGGGGCTACTAAACAGAGGTACTGTCATTGATTATAGTTTGAGTCTTATCACCCTAAAAGATTATATAAGCTTTATAAAAGCCAGAGCGGTATTCCCAACAATATCCAGCACAGACTAGAGGCATTAATTGCCTAGTGAATACATATCGATCAATTGATTATTTAACTCACTTAACACTTTCATATTACTTGGCTTAGGTATTTGATGCTTAGGAAAAATTCAGTGGAAGTCAAACCGATTTAATTCTAATTAATGAGGAATAGAAATGAGACGAACGACTTCTTTGGAGCAATAAAAATAGACTCGAAAACATAAAATGACCAATTACATAAAAAAGATAATTAACCTCACTAGCAACCAAGAAAATGTATTTTTAAAGAATAATGAAATATCATTTTTTTCCACACATAAATTTTGCAAACAGAAAAAGATAACACTGATATGGGGAAATGGGCATTAGCACATATTATATATTTTGATGAAATGTAAATAGACTCTTTTTGAGTCTCAATCCAATGCTTTTTTTCAAAATTAGGAATTCTTTTATGAACCTGTTCTACAAAGAAATGCATACTTTATCTAAAACTGTAGCATCAAGATGCTCTTTGCCACAGGGAAAAATTGAAAACAAGCTAAATGCCTATCAGTAACATATTGCTTAAATAAATCCTGGGGTGTTCATATTAGAGGACACTGTGGAATGAAAAAGAATGAGGACAACTGAGAAGGAAGGATCAGCAAAGTACATGGGCAAGCAATAAATTAAGCAACTCATTAGAATTGCATATAGATAGATGATTCCATTTAGGTTTAGAATTCATATGAATGTTTGTATATATATGAATATGTATCTTTATCTACATATATACATGCATAGAGAGCTGGAAAGATACACAACAAAGTATCAATGGCAGTTAGCACCTCCCAGAGGAATGGGATGAGAGAGGGGGTAGAAATGAAGAAGTGTTCTTCATGTTTCCATACAGACTAGAGAGTGGACACAAGGTAGAGGACCAGACTGAGGGGACTTCAACCCAGTCCTCGAGAATATGGTTTTCTCCATGTGCACTGTGTGAGGGGCAGTCTGACCGAACGTGGCATGCATGTTGCTTCAGCCAGCTATTTGCACAGTGCACTCGTGGGAGCATCCAGGAAGTGTGCATCCCCCTCGGGGCATCAGTGCCTTCCCACCCTCACAAGGCTGTTCTTCCCATTCCGCATTTCGTTCCTCTTCCTTCAGTGTCCTTTGTGTTGCCTCAGACCACATTGATCTCACCTTTTCAGAACGCCTATGGCATATGTCTGCATCAATCAATCAATAATTAATTATGAATGATTTTGTGACTTTGGACAGGTAACTTTCAACTGAGCTACTAAGCAATTCCTATATTGGAATGTTTACACTTTCGCTATTTGACTCCAACAAGTAGCAAAAACACACAAACCCTTTCTCTTCTTTTTCCTGTCCTCTTGTTCCTTTTATTCTTAATGCCTGTCCCCCTCACTCCCACAATTCTGGTAATGCTCCACTCCAATGGAGAATGTAAAATTCTCATTTAGATAGAGAGTGTGGATCTGCCTCTCTCCCTGCTTGCTGGGTCACAGTCCCCTCAACATACACAGGCAACTTAGCACTTTCATCAACTTTAAGGCCTTCTTCTTTGACGGACCTCATGGCAATATAGGAACTAAACACCTGCCTGTGACAAACCGAACTCTATAAACTAGAGAGCCTAAAATCTCATAGGCAAGCTCAGCTAGAGTTATATAACCAAATGAAAAATAAATACTGTAATTACAAGAGTCCCATTTCAAGAGTTAATTTTTAAGTATGTGCCTCTGAGTTTAAATAGCTGGAAAAATTGCTCCTGTGCTCCAGTCAATCAGTTTGAATCCATTACCCAGTCACCATTCTAAGGAAGGTCAGACCATCTAGGATTGCAATCCGTCCCAGGGAGGAGTGGCCTCTGCTCAGCAAGACCATTCCTTAGGGCTTATGATTGCTGTGCTCTTAGAAAGGAAGGGGGGAGGGGTTGCTGAAGATTCTCCATGTCCTTTGGGTCTTCTGTGTTTCCTACTTTCTCTGCTTTTACTCAACTGTCTTCACTCCCCAACCTCCCCCAACTCCTAGAATTTCATAATAGATGCACAATACATTTTTAATGAGTTAAATTAACATTTTGGCAACATTACAGAAATAAAAGCTCTGTCTCTGGTTAAATGTGAAATAAAGAGAGTTTCTGCCTAAAATTTAGGTAGAAATGAAAGAGAGAGACAGAGAGAGAGAAACAGAAAGAGAGAGGTGAGAGAAAGGTTTGATTTGAATTTTAGAAATCTCTAGTTGAAAAATAGAAGGTAATAGAAAGGCAAGCATGAGGAAGATCATGAAAGATTATATATCCACCCTGAGAAACCTGATTTTATCATTCAAAGAGCCAGAAAAGGATTTTAAATAAGGAAATGACATGATCAAAAGTTTGTTTTAGGAAGCTACTCTATGGCAGTGTACATAATAGACCATGGCTTAGTAACTTGGGGAAAAGAACCAGCAAATAGAAACTTCAGGGGCCTCCAGATGAGAGCTCTGCTGAGGCAAGGCCAAGAGGGTGATTTGCAAGATGGTGTAGAATTGTGAGGGCCTAGAGCCTGGACACGGCAGGTGAGACAACTCGGGGGCTGGGTGGACGACTGTCATGTGCAGAGACAGAAAGCCCAAGGTGTTGTTTGTATGGGAAGAAGGGGAGTTCTGTTTGAGATGTGATAATTTTGAGGTGCCTTGTGGGAACTGCAGGGATACATGAGGCAGAGCACTGGAAGCTCAAGCCTGAAGCTCCCTTGCATAGACCACGCTGAGTTTAGAGCTGTGAGGGCCAGACAGCAATGAGGTCACCCAACAGATGAGTCAAGTAGGAGAAGATGGAGGATGCAGCCCTAAGAACACTCAATTCTAAAAGTCAGGCACATCAAAAAGTCTGTTTTGACTTTTTATTGCATTTTCCTTATTTAATTTAAATTTAATTAATGTCCTGTGTTTTGTTACACCCAAGATGAGTCACCAACCCTTACTTTATGCCTAAATGTGTTTCTCAGTCTCAATTCTTTTTATTTCTGCCACCCCTACACCTGGACACATTCTTTTTCTTTGTGCCTCCTCTAGCTTTGCATTAAGACTATCTGAATATTTCTTGTTTCCTTGGGGTATTTGCATGTAGAGGGGTTGGGGTCAGGGGCCAATGAGGCTGGAGAGGGCAAAACACAAAGTCACTCGCATAGCTTAGAAATTAGTACCAAATAAGAAATCATTCTCCACATCAGACCTCCCTGGTGATATTTTAGAATCTATAGTCAAGGCTCTCTATGCCATATGCATACTGTTATGTCTACATCAAAGGTTCCTCATTCTAAGGAGCTGAAACTTTGGATGTTTCCAGTGAGATTAAAGCTTTTGACATAGTTTCAACACATTGTCTAGATAGATGAACGCAATTTATCTGAATCTATAAAACTAGGATTAAAAAACAATAATTAAACAAAGTAATATGATATTTCAGTATAAGAGTTTCAGATATTTTCCAATACACTCTGAAGACATCCAGACATGTACACAAATCAGAAACAATTCTCCCTCCAAAAATCTATCTGAGGCAGAACCAGGAGTGCAAGATCCAAGAACAAGGTATAATGTCAAACCCACCCGTGGTGACAGCAAGGAGAATACCCTGCAAGTGTTCTATCCATTTCTCTGCTGCTCCAGCTGAGAGAGCGAGGGTCAGTCTTTCTGTTGCACACGCACCAGAAGACAGCTGCTGTCCAAACCTACTAGAATGACGAACTTTACCCTTTGGTGGGCTGAGGAGGAGCGAAGCTGGAACTGCAGGGACAGGGCTGGCATGTCTTTGCTCAAGCAAAGGAGCAGGAACATTTCTAAAGAGAAGCAGAAATGCTGAAACACAGTAATAAAGACAAGGAGAGGAATGGGCTAGAAGGAGTAGAAAAAATGAGGACAACTAGGGTACCTGGAAACTTGACTTGAAAAACCATGCGGAAATTAAATTTGCTTAGAAATGAAAAAAGAAATATGTTTTTTAGTAAATAGATGTGATGAAATGTTTCTTAATGAAGATGGTTGGATGAGAAGACATCAAGTATTGGCATGGCTGGCAAAGACTTGAGCACAGTAGGAATGCAGGAGGAAGGAAAGGAGAAGCTGATTTGGGGTGGAATCCTCAGGGAACAGCCCAGATGGAGCAGTCCAGGTTTGCCCTTCACCAGTCGCTTAATTCCCCCTTGAGAGGCCTGTCAATCACGGCCCTGCAGGAGCCCAACTGTGTGAGAATGGCCCTTCCCAAGGCACTCCTCCCATTATCCCCGCTAAACCTGCCTCCGCCGTGGGGATGCACGCAGATTGCTCACATTAAGAAGCAAATTGATTATGAACTGAGTTTTGTCTACCAACAATTTTTAATATGTAATCTTGTCATGAGTGAACGAAAGTCATTAATAATACAGTAAGCAAAATGTGCTACAGTTAACCTTAAATTATAACTTACAAAGAGCATTCTTGTAGTTTCTTCTTTGATTTATGAGCTCGGTTTATTCTATGCAAATTCATGCACAGTTTCTAATAAGAGGGAGGAGGAAAGATAAAGGAGCTTTGAATATTTTATAAGCTTTTTCCACTTACCTTAATTTAGAATTATGAGGCTGAATATGTAAGTAGAGAATAATTACCTATTCCTAGTCTCCCACATAGTTTATCTATTTCAGCTCTGAACATCCTGAGCAATGCAAAGCATAACTGTTTTACTACCTGTACCACTGTGAATATGATAATTAGGCCTCCTTCAGCATTACTTGTTGCTGACACATGAGAAGACAGACATTGTAATATAACCAGACAGTCCTGCACTGTTGTTTAATATCCCTTTTTTAAATAATATACCAGATGTTCAATATTTCATTCATTTGCACACAGTTGAAGTGAACTTTTTAAAAAGGTTTGTGCCCTGAAAATTTTCCTTGCCTTTCTTCTCCTCTTGCTGCATTCTATGAGCTCCAGGAATAAGGCATTAATAAACGAAGTTGAAAGAGGTGAGACGGATGGCCTGCAAGACAGAGGGCTTGTTGCAGGAGCAGTGTGCAGCTCTGTTCATTCCCTCACCCTCCTCTCCACCCACAGCCACCCCTCCTCACACCCCAACTCCATAGTCCAACTCTCTGCTCACCACCCCCAGGCTCAGTGGTAAAGTAGGGAAAGAAAAACAAAGGAGAGCTGGGGTTTGGGAGGCCTAGCAAATAAAAGGTGAAATGGGTGAGGTTAACGATGCCTCCAGGTAGGTACGAAAATGACTGCTCAGTTGTTAACTGACTACAGGGAAAGAAAATGCTTTTTGGCATCACAGACATTGATGAGGTCGCCGGGAGGCCTTGGTGACCAGCAGAACCCCAGGCCATGAGGCAGTGAGCAGGGCGAGGCGGTAGATTGTCAGGGAAGGACTCTCAAGCACTCCTCAGGAAGAGCAGCCGGGCCCAGCTGGCAATTGGCAGTCCCGGACTGGAGGATTTACACAGACTCTCTAAGAAAGTCTCTGGCAATGGTGGCTTTGTTTTTAAGAAATCTGGACCTGGGGGGAATATTGAAACTGATCAGTCCATTTAATTTAGGAAATGGGATGAAATGAATGGCCAGCTCTTCAGTGCCTATGTGCACAAATGGATTCAGAGCAGGAGGAAGGAGCGAGGTCCCGGCCTCTGCCTGCTTATTGTCCGAGCCAGCCAGAGAACCCATTTGAAGAGAGACAGAATCTCAGATTTGTTTTGTCTTTTTAGATTACTAACAGAAACTCTTAAGTACCCAGTGATGTGCTGAATTATCTGAAAAATAACATGGATTGAGAGTGAACTGTCCTTTGCATTACTTAGGGCTCAAGGCAAATGCAGTGCTGTGGTTTCCTCTTCTATCACAGTAAATGCTGATCAAATTTAAGAGAAAGAGCGGGCAGCTTCCAATAAAGAAAGGAAAAAGGTTTTCCTGGTAAATTGTATCATTGGATTTTGTGATAATTAGCACTTCATATTGTATTATAGTGATGGTGTCAGACCAACAGCCAAACAGAATTAATGAGTTAAGCATCTGTCAGCAGGAAGCATCAGGTCTGATTAAGGGCACTGCAGGTGTGTGTATGTCTGCTTCTTCTTTTTTGTGTTCATAGTGGTCAGTATATTGATTTGTCAGAGAGACCATCATACAATTAGCATCAATTGTCAATGAGTCGAGAAAATAATTCCTTCTCTTGATGATGAGAGGAAAACTTCAAAGAATGATAACCGATACAATAAGAAGAGGAGAAGGCACAGTGAAATGAAAATTTACAACCTCTTACTTAGTGCCCAACACATGTGGATAAATGAGGGAAGCACGTCTCAGATCATTCATTCCTCTTCGGCTGCCACTTCAAAATAAGCGGGTGCTTTTGTGACATAAAAGATTCTATTAGTGAGTTAATCCTGGGGAACATATTGGGAAAAATTTACCAAAGTTTACCAAGCAGCAGTCATTCTGGCTCGTACTTTACATACATTGTTCCTTTAATCCTTACATCAGCCCTATAAGTATGTCTTGCTATTCTAATTTCAGGTGAGGAAAGGCGACTTCAAACAAAACTGCCCATACTTTATTCTAACAACCAGTATTCATTTAGCATCTTCTCTGAGTCTAGTTACCTACTGCACAAAGAACAAGGAGGAATATAACAGACGGAGGAATACCTCCTGACCCTAAAGGATGTTTGAGTGAAGTTCCAGTTATAAAGAAAAATGTGAGGGGAAATAGCTAAAAAACTAAAAACAGGAGAGGGAAATAACGATATGGCAAAATGTAATATCAGAGCTGTCACAATGCATTATATAGTTGATTGTCAAATGAGTGGCAGGGATAGAAACTGCTATTAGTTGAGAAAAGAAAAAGAAAATTGTGGGCTAAAGTGGGCTGAGAAGATTGTAGGAGAAGAGAGTTGACCTTCGTCAGGAAGGAGGAATAGTGTTGGGACGCAACAAGAAGGTCAGCAGGACATGACGGGGCGTTTCAAAGAGGGACGCGGAGAGGAACACCTGCGGAGCGCAGGCACAGCTCTATCTGGGACGCAGAGCCCATTCGGTTAGGACGCAGAGGAAGATTCACACAGGCGCTGCCATAGTAAGGCAGAAGAGGCCGTCAGGTTGTGCAGACGGCTTGGAAGAGGAGAGAGAAGAATTTGGATTATATTCTCTTAGAAAAATGGAAATACTCCCCATTTTAATCAAATCCATTGTTGACACTTGCTGCTGTTAGTCGCCCTAACTGGTCGTGTTGGTTAGTCGCCTTGCACTTTACCTGTTACATAGCATTCTCTGTCATTACTATTAATATGCTCATATAAAATACTTTCAAAAGTGGCTACTACTTCTCAAATCCAATGGCCTCCAACAGTTTCTGGTCATATACAACTCTCAGGAATAAAACTGAACTCGCTGACCCCATATTAAATATATATGTATGTATGTATATTTACATATATACATATTATACACATACTTTTATATGTACAATAAATTAATATGCTGCATTCATTGTAAAGCCTCCATTAAAAAATACATTTTAAAAATGTGAGAAAGAAATGAAATAAGCAATATGTACATTTTTATTTTCTTATGTAATTATAATTTAATGTTAGCCTTTTGGCTGAAATTGAAAACATTATTCATAGTAATATTTTCAGTGAAAGCCTTGAGACTGAATATGCTTCACATTTCAGGAAGTCTTGGTTTAATAGGTTGTGATAGAACAATTGTAAAGTCTGGCAGTGGTTTCAGTTTATTTTGATCCTTGGGTCCACGGCTGCTCTAACTGTAAAGGCACCTTGCAAAGGCACACAATGCCCGCAGATGAAGGCACAATTGGCTCTGCTGACTAGTCGTGAATTCGTCTTTCAATCCTATGTGCCAAATGAGCAAAAGTATGTTTTGGAATTTCGCTAGCCAATTTCTAGCTTATCTAATGTCAAGCAGGTTAGAAAAATTTTCCTGACATTTTTAATGTGCTTATGTGAGAGCTTTAATCATCATCTTTGGCAACAATATCACATAGGGATGGAAAACTTCTTTCTAAAAGCCCATTTTCAGAAGATGTTTATTTTCAGGCTCGTGGGCTGACCCCTCTTTAGATCTGATTGGGTGTCCCTTATTTTTAACGGGCAGTGGGGCTCAGGAAGAGCGAGGGAAAGAGTGCTGGCTCCACCACCTCTAACAAGGCAGTTCTCCAGGGCTCGCTTTGTGAGCATGACCTTCGGTCCACCGTTTTCCCACAGGATTATTACAAGTCACTGTGAAGGGTGGCTCGGTTATCACAAGATAATACAGGGTGGGGCAAAAGTAGGTTTACAGTTGTGAGTACCCAAAGCATGGTACATTGTATCATTTATTAATTATTGTATTATTTTCCATACAGACAACTATAAACCTACTTTTGCCCCACCCTGTATAATCCATGAATCCATTTATCTGGGCATGTATAAACTAAGAGAGAATAAAGCTGAAAACGCCACCAAACCCTCTACAATATGGAATCCTTACCTCTCTCTGGGCTCCTCAAGGCCACCACGAGTCATTTGACTGACTGACTGACTGACTGACTCAAGGACTGAGGGAGGGCTCCCGCACCAAATTAAAATTTAAATGTTAGTAATTTAATCTTTGTACTAACACAAATTTGGATATCTTTTCCCACACCTCAGTGGATCATCTTTATTCTCTGATTGTGGCCATGACTGTGAAAACAATTGTCCTCTACCTGTTTTGAAAGTCCGGTTTCTAATAGCAAAGGAGTTTGTCACTTGGCCAAGGGCCACAGTCACTCTGTGCTGATGCTCACAATAGAAACAAGTCTCTACACTCACAGCCCCTGTGCACACTAAGGGATGGTTGTATGTCAAGAATTCACAGGAAATGTGTGCAAAGAAGTCTTTCCTCTTCCCAGACAATATCTTACCCTTAACATGCATTCAATTTATATTTTAGAATTAAATTTAATGCAAAGTGCTTTCCTTCAGTAATGAGTTATAAAATCACACAAGTGCTCACAGGCACACACACAAACCAATGCACAAATGCTAGTTGTTCTGAAGATAGAAATTCCCTCAAAGGGAACCCTAGCCCAAATATCACCCCTAAAGATCCAACACTATGTCATAAATGTTTGCCACTGGTTATTTATTATTATTTTTCTTTAGAGAAAGGGGAAGGGATGGAGAAAGGGAGGGAGAGAAATGTCAATGTAAGAGAGAACCATCAATTAGTTACCTTTCATATGCCTGGGACTTGGGCATGTACCCTGATCAGGAATAGAACTGGTGACCTTTTGGTTTGTAGGACAACACCCAACCAACTGAGCCACACTGGCCAGGGCTACAACCAGTTAGTCTTATCAGGGTCTTTTTATTATTCACTGCTAGTTGGGATATAAAGTTTGTGTACATGAAGCATGAAATAGTTTATGTTAAAATTATATTATTAATATCCATAGAATAGTTTATATTTCAGAGCTTAATTTTGAGGCTTAAGCTCTAAATGTCATAGGAATTAGAAAAGAAGAGATGAGAATGGGCTGGAGAAGCAAAGGATGTTTTCTCAGAGGAAGGAAAATTAACTTGGATTTTGAGGGATGACAGGATTTATAGAACTAACAGAGGGAATGAGGTTCCAGGTGGGCAGACTAAGAGCTGGGGCATGATCTAGGCACATGTAGGGCTGGTGAGCGGTTATTGGAACAGGATCAGACTTGCAGAGTCCAGTGAGGTGTGTGTTCACATGGGCCTTTTCTCAGAGAGGTATCTCAGTGCCATTTCAGATTAAAATATCTTCCTGGAAATGACAGTCCCATCAACTCGATTTTCATATCTACACATTAAACAATAAGGATGTGATTGGAATTTATGAGGCAGTTTTTGAAAGCTTCTTAAAGATAATTGTCAGTTACTAAACTAAAAGGGGGCCCTTCATAAGACTTTCCCCCCAAAGTTCCCCAATCTGGTGGGTTTATAATTCTTAGCTCTTTTATTATGCCCCATTAAGACTAAAATAGACTATACTATGAAGTGATTTCAAGGGACCCGGGTAGGTGGGGCAGAAAATAAATGCATGATGTTCTAGTTGCTATTTAACATCACAGAATGAGAAGAAATTAGGTTAATGGACCACCCCAGTGCATATGTAACTGTCCTCATTCCCCGTGGCTCTCTGGCACCTTCGATTACTCACGGAATGAATGTAGCCTTCTCTGGAGGTTAACAGCATCCTCAGAAACCTCTTTTCCTACCCCTTGATTAAACCATCATTTTTTGCACATAACTCACCCCTACTTGGTCCTCAGCTTTGAAAATGGTGTAACCAGCTTTTGTCTTGCCTCCAGCCTACCTGTGGGCATGACAATCACATGTCCTATGCTTTCCAAGGCAGTCCTTATGCCCTATACCCTGTGCCATCACAAAACCAGGTATAAGGAATATAGCCGAGAAAATATGGCCGATGCACTTAAGGGAAACT
The DNA here is from genome assembly GCA_004027735.1 of Carollia perspicillata. Classification (NCBI taxonomy): domain Eukaryota; kingdom Metazoa; phylum Chordata; class Mammalia; order Chiroptera; family Phyllostomidae; genus Carollia; species Carollia perspicillata. The sequence continues at coordinate 77,767 of PVKM010001172.1, forward strand.
GCCTCCAATGTGCTCAGGGAAATATATTTCATTTTAGCACTAACATAAACCCATAAATAGACCTACTCATTCCCCATCATCACAGGTCCCTCTGCTTCTCAGTCATGTTCACATATCATGCATGGGCTCAGACTCACTTCACACTGTGCTCCTTTCCTTAATAAAAACGTGCAAGAATCAACCTGAGACCTCTGAACAGTCTAAGGCATCCAGGTTTCTCCCTTCGCTTTTTTCCTCTGGGTCCTTCCTGTCTGATCCACTCACTTTAACTCCTAACCAAGGTATTCAATTTGTTATTTTTAAATGGGTGTGTTTCTGCCTCCACTTTACTGCATGCATTCTGAAGGCATATTCAAATTTTAACCTTTTCAGTTCTCAGTTCTCTAGATCAAGGATATTCCTGAGATGATGGTTCAAAGGACTCTTACAGACTTCTGAATGCAGATGATAATATTATGGATTTACAGGCAGATTTGTAATTGAACGAAACTTTTGGTGTCCTAGAATAAGTGAATTTATTTCCATGTGGGAGGAGCCATCAATTACTGGAGCCAGAGGACAGACTGTGATAGACTATTACGATTCAATGTGCCCCTGTATTACTGCCTTTTTATAGTATCCTCCCATATTTACTATTGGCTTTGACCTGTGATTTTCTTTGACCAATGGTACATCAACAAATATGAAACAAACCAAGCCTTGAAACCCTTAAAAAATAGGACTGGCATTCTTGTGATATTGCCACCATCACTTTAAGAAGTCCAGGATAAATTATTGGAGACTCATAGCTCAGCTGACAGCAAGAATAAACCACCACACGTGATAAGCCAGCTAAGACTATCCATGCTCAGTTAACTGCCAGGTGAGACCAACAGAAGAACCCTCCAACTGAGCCCAACCCAACTTTCTCACTGACAAAGAAAATAGTTGCTGTTTAAAGCCACTAGGTTTAAGGATGGTTGGTTTCACAACAATTGATAACTAACACATACAAGCAGAACATAAGCAAATTTGTTATAAAAGGATATCTCTGGCTCCATATGGAGTATATATCATAAAATAATAAGGTGGGCCTTGGCTGGATAGTTCTGTTCGTTGGAGTGTCATCCCAATATGACAAGGTTGCAGGTCCAAACCCTGATCAGGGCACAAGAAACACTCAACAAATGAATGCATAAATAAGTGAAACAACAAGTTAATCTCTCCCTTTCTTTCTCTTTCTCTCTCAAAATCAAGAAAATTAAAAAATTAAAAAAGAAATAAAGGGTGGAAACAGAAAAGTAAAAGAGGCAATTGCAGTAGTTAAGCGTTGATGTGAAATATGAGATAGAATCTTGGACTAGAAAGGACTGTGATAATTCTGAAATCCATCAGGGCACAATTACTAATTCAAGGATAGAAAACATTTCTTAATTGGGGCCCAGTCCTGCCTTTGGGGTATGGGGATCCTAGTCCATTTTTCTTTGTGTGTCTTGGTTATATCTTCTGAAAAATCTTTCATTTTATATAAAAAATAGCAAGTGTTTTCACATGAACTCCTTTTACAGCCTGTCTTCTGACCTTTGAAGTTTGGGATGTAGGGTTTCCTTTTCATTTTGAATTACCTTTCCCCCTTACAGTCCAAACCGATAGTGCTTTCACTAATTTTACTAATGTAACTCTCTTAAAAACTTTGTGAGTTTTCTATAAATATTATTAGTGTTGATCCAATGTCCCGGAAATGATATCCAGAATTATTTTCAAAACAAACGTCTCCATGATTTGGATGTCAGGCAACTGTGAAACAGCACCATCAAAATACTTAAAAATACTTTTGTTTAGCTGTGAAATTCTAATAAGTACTGATTAAATCTTTCTGAGGTCTTAACACAGAGTTTTTAAAATCCTTTATTGAATATTTACTGAGTCTATTTTTTACTTTGAGAACCTTTAGTCATGTGGAGAGACTGGAGATGTGATACAGCTTTACTTCCCAAGACCAGAAAGCCCTGGCCCTTCTACATTTCATCGAATTTTACTTGCAAACTAAATAGTCATAATGTTAACTAATCTCCTTCTTTTTCTGTTTTAATATACACAATTGAAAGAAGCAAATTGACACTGTTAAAATTCTGTTTGACAATATCTTTAGCCAAATTCACAAGATCACTAGGTACATTTTCTATCTTCCAAGTACCATAGAAGATAATTTGTCTAATATTTTATACCTCCATGAGCCACAATTTCTCAAGTCTCCAGAAAGAGTTTTTCACCATGTTTCCAGCCTTCAATTGTTATTCATGATTTTTCTGAATGCTACTAATATACTCCTCCCTACTTTTCCAGATCTCTCCTGCTGTCCAATCCCAAGTCTAGATCACATGTTGGCCCTGACTGGTGTGGCTCAGTGGCTTGAATGCTGGCCTGCAAACCAAAAGGTCGCAGATTCAATTCCCAGTCAGGGCACATGCCTGGGTTGCAGGCCAGGTCCCTGGTAAGGGGTGTGCAAGAGGCAACCACGTACTGATGTTTCTCTCTCTTTCTCCCTCCCATCCCCTCTCTCTAAAAATAAATAAATGAAATCTTTTATTTAAGGTCCCCAGTAGATCACATGTCTATTCTTTGGTTACAACACCCTGTTTCTGGGTACTCTAGTAGAGCAGTTACAGCCCCAGTGAATCATATCCCCTGTATCCACCATGGCCTTGTGCAGTTTCCTCACACATAGACTCTGGCCTTAGCCATACAGAATATCGATATACATGATGCAGAGGTTTTAAAGTGCTTCAGCATTGGAGATTTCTCTCTTGAAATACTATTGCCACACATAAAGCATCTGACTCTTCTACTGGAGAAACATGGACCAGCTGATATCTTTAGCCAGACATGTGAGGGCATCTAAAATCAGCCAGCCTGGGATAAGTTGTCAGATTACTATAACCATTAGAGTGACCTCAGATAAAACTTGTGGGAGACATGTTCACCAGAGCCCATCCTAAATTCCTAGTCTGCAGAATCAAAAGTAAATAAAGCTATCATTATTTAAACTACAATGCTTCGTGGTAGTTTATTACAGAGCAATAAATATCTGAAAGAGTAGTTAGTATCAGGAGTGTGGTACTATCATAATAAATACAAAAATATGTGACACTGGCTTTGAAAGTGGGCAGCAGGTTGAAGCTGAAAAAAAGATGGCAGAAAAATTGATAAAAATATTGTTGGCAGGGTCCTGGAACGTAGAAATATACTTAGTGAGTTTATGTCTCTAACTAAAGCAATCTTTAGATAGAATGTTAAAAATATCACTGGATGTTTCTAGCTATATATGATAATGTATTGCAGAATAAGTAAGCTAAAGAGTTATTATTTGTTTGCCAGCAAATTTCAAGGACATGTGGAAGGTCCAGGATTTGTCAGGTTGAAAAATAAAATTATTTTTCATCCTCAGTCTCTTTGACCAGCCAAATAATCTCAAAGAAGGAAAATAATCTCTGTGTAAATAGCCAATTTAGGGTACGGCTGTAACATCATTTGTTAAAACTTCAGAAAGCTATCAATGGCACCTAGTAGAGTTTCCAATGTAGTGCAAATGTGTCTAGGAATCTGAAGTTTGTGGTCACATCTAGCTTAACACACCCCAAATAACAGAGGCTGATCTCAAAAAACAAGTGATTGTGGCATCTTTTGCAACTAGTGGCAGGAAATTAATCTTATACTTTGGAAGCCCACATGCTTTTTAAAGGAATTTTATCAGTTTGTACCAAAAAGAACAGAAACAGTTCAAAATCCAAAAAGACCTCTGATTGCTGAACATCTACATGCAGGAAGCAGCTGAGAGAGCGACTCATTTATAAAAACTGATCAGATGCCATGTAAAAGGGAATGTCAGCAGGGGGAGGAGCCAAAACTGCAGGACAAAACAGATTAGAAAACTGTCAGTAGAAGCAGAAATGTTACCTAATTAAGGAATATCTGTCCCCAGGTGAGTAGAACCTAAAAGCATATACCTGGTTTCATACCAAATTTTCTGTGGGCCAATTAAATACTCAGGAATTTTGCACATTGATTGTTTAACCACTGGTCATTTGAAATCAGCCACAAAAATCAGCAAATATACAAATAAGAGATTCTTAATATTTCTAGAGGCCCAGTTGATCAGCACACCATGGCTGCCATGTGAAGAAGCCCAGTCTTATTTATTGGAGGATGAAAGACCATGTGGAACAGAAATGAATGGTCTCAGTTGAATCTCAACTAGACCAATCAGTCTACAAACTGGAAGATGTGTGAGTAAGGCCATCTGGGACCATCCATACCTAGCTTACCTGCCAGAAAACTGGAACTCCCTCACCAATCAGAAAATCTGTGGGCAATATTGAAAAGGTCATTGTTTTAAACCACTAAGCTTGCAATGGTCTGTTATGCAGCAATAGATAACCAAAACAATGAGTTCATAGTTTCTCATCCCATTCAGTAAAATTCATAGCTCTTATTGCGACCTACAAGTCCTGCATGAGCTGAACTCCCAATAGGTCCTGATCTCATCTGTTGCTACTCTTCCCCCTTTGCCTAGCCTGCTCAAGCCACACTGGCCATTACTCAAACACACCTACCCTCAGAACTTCAGAGCTTTTGCACCTGTGGGTCTCTCAGCCTGGAACCCTCTTCTAGGCAGATACCTGTATGGCTCCCTCTTTTGGTTTGCTGTGAGTGTCACCCTATCAGACAGCTTTGCCCTGCCTATCCTTTGTAAACGAGACCCTCCTTTCATCCTCCTTCAAATTGCTGTATTTTCTTTCATAGTACACAACTAGTCACTTGTATCATATGTTCTCACATTATAAATATATACTATTTCAATATTTTATGGCTACATGTAATATATAACATGTTACACATCAATGTAATTATAACCATGCACTAGATTATATATTATATATTATTATACTTATTTGTTTATTATTTATCTGCTACCCCTAAAATATGAGTTCTTTAAAAACAGGGCATTACCTCTTTTGTTTTCTTCTGAATCTCCTAGGCAATAAATCAACCTGTGCTTGATAATGATAAGAAAATACACATATATAGTGTTCTATATACCTAGCACTGATCTATGTGCTTTATATGTATTAGTTCATTTAATCTTTACTTAATTCTATAAAGTATGTGCTATCATTATCTCCACTTTACAGATGAGAGAAATGAAACATGAGGAATTAAGTAATTGTTCAAGAACCCACAGCTAATGAGTGAGTGTCAGCATCAGATTCCAATCAAGTGGCTGACTCTGAACTTTGAGCCTCTTACCACACTATTATACATGTTCATCGATTAATTTACAGTATAGGTAGTGAAAAAAATTTCTTTTTTAAAGATATTATTTATTTACTTTTTTAGAGAAGAGAGAGGGCAAGGGAGGGAGCAAAACATCGATGTATGAGAGAAACGTCAATTGGTCGACTCTTGCATGCCCATACCTGGCGACCTGGCCCACAACCGAAGCATGTGCCCTGACAAGGAATTGAACCAGTGACCTTTCAGTTTCAGTTTGCAGGCCATTACTTAATCCATTGAGCCACACCAGTCATGGCTTTTTAAAAATTTTTTATGAGTTTTTTTTTATTTTTAATTTTTAATTTCTTATTCATTTTTATTTTTTAAATATTTTATTTATTTATCTTTAGAGGGGAAGGGAAGGAGAGAGGGAGAGAAATATCAGTGTATGGTTGCCTCTTCTCATGCGTCCCCTGCTGGGAACTGGCCTGCAACCCAGGCATGTACCCTGATTGGGAATCAAACCGCGATCGTTTGGTTCGCAGGCCCGCACTCAATCCACTGAGCTATGC